>VWZX01005330.1:2631011-2655550 GCA_013399015.1 Galbula dea
GCTACAACTACCTGAAGGGAGGCTGGAGGGAGATGGGGGTCAGTCTCTTCTCCCTGGCTACCCGTGAGAGGACAAGGGGAAATGGCCTCAAGTTGCACCAGGGAAGGCTTAGAGTAGATATCAGGAAAAATTTCTTTGCTGAAATAGTTATTAGACATTGGAACAAGATGCCCAGTGAAGTGGTGGAGTCACGGTCCAATAATAATTATTATATCAATTAAATATAAATTATTATTGATAATTTAAACATAGAGAGAAAAGAACAGATTTTATAAAATCCTCCCTTTCTTCCAAATTGCAGTTGTACATCTGTGCTTTGGAAAGCATGATACAACTCAAAAGTTCCCTGCTTATCACTAAAACAAAACTGTTTCTAAGACAGAGTGTGGCAGCCATTTAGTAACTCAATCTAATACAATACAAAAGATTTGAGGCAAAAAAAAGTATCCTTCCTTGCTTTATAATGTTGCTTTATAACAACTAATAAATTTTTTATTAATGGATAGAATTTTTGGAGGTTAGTTAAATTAATATTATTTCAGTATATTCTTATTTATTTAGTAAGTTCAATAAGACAAATAAAGGGTGTTCTTTTCCAGTGGCTCATTTCCTACTATATCTGAAACAAAACTCAGTAGGAAAAGGATAGGTTTTAGATAATGTGATCAGTAAATTATCTGTCAAAACAAATTCTCTTTCAGATACTTCACAAAAGCTCTATTTAATGAATGACAAAGCTTTCTGTCTTAGATGTTTATTTTTTAAAAATGCAGTCCAAACTGGATACTTTGTACAATCATAAATTTGCAACTTAGAGCCTTGTACACTGATAATTCTTAAATTTTAAAGCAGGGAGAACTTTTGCGGTTAATTAAAACAGCCTTTTTGAAAATTCCTGTCTAACACATCTTTAATATCATGACTAGTATTGATTTCCAGAAGGAGAATCACCAATAAAAGTATGGGTTTGGACACAGGTCAGAAAAAGAGAATAGAAATGCCAATAAGTCTCTCTTGTATCAAAACAGAACAGGTCTCAGAAATGGCGTCCAGTGGATGATTCAAGAGAAAGGATAAAAATGTGTAAGTATAAAAACCCTACACCTCTCCTGGTACAGAAACTCAGTTGTTGCTAACCAGCAGTTTAAGGACTTTTTGATCTTGAGATTTTCTCTGGACTTTTGCTGAATTCTTAAGTCCTCTTTTAGAAATATTTTTAAGCCCTATTGTTCCCCATCAGTTGTGACTATCTTGCATTTATTTGAGTAAGACCTTCTCTTTAATTTGTTTTAAGCCTGTTCCTTACAATTTTGCTATGAGATATAAAGGGTAAACTTTCCTTGGCTGTATTATCTGGCAGGGGGGTTGGACTAGATGATCTTTCGAGGTCCCTTCCAACTGCTAACATTCTATGATTCTGTGATCTGTGATGTTTGAGATTTTACATAATCCTATTACACAGTCCTTCTATCAGCCATCTCTTTTCCAAAGTAAAGAGGTTTTTTTAATCTCCATATTTCTGATTTGATTTATAGTCCACCTCTGAAACTGCCCTAGTTCCACTGCATCTTTTTAACTGGGATGATCAGAATTACACCCACAACTCAAGGCATAGACTCACCAGCCAATGACAATTTCTGTTCTTTATTACTTTCCTAATATTTCCCAAATTCTATATATGACTTTAACTGCCTCTGAATATTCAGTCGATGCTTTCAGAAATCTGCTCATGATGACTACAAGATCTTTCAGAGCTCATTATTGTGCATCTATAGTAAGGTAATTGTGTTTCTTCCACCAAATGTATTATTTTGCATTCACTGACATTGAATTTCATCTGCTGTTTCATTCCCATTTACAGAGTTCATGTCACAAGATATTCCTGCAGGTCTTCACAGTCAGCTGTAGGTTTTAGCATACTATTCTCAACATATCTTTTACCCACGCCACTGACTCTGTCAAAGGACTCTAGCAGATCAGTAAAGCAAATATTATGTTGCAAACCACATTGCCTTTGCATAAAGCACAATGGCCTTTTCCAATGCAGTATAGCTACTTCACTATCTAAGAAGTCTTAACTGTCTCACAGCATTTCTCGTCTCTGGTTTGAAGTCCTGCACCTATTTTGTCTAGAAATATGTGGATACCTCTTGTTGCCCTTCAATGAGGCTGATTTGACTGAGAGATTGCTTACCATAGTCTGTATTTCTGTCTTTGAATTTCCTTAGTTCTCCTAGTTAGCAAATGTATTGTATTGATGCTTTGCTACAATGTATTCTATTGAATTATTGTGACATCTGATACTTCAATATGAGACAGTTGCTCCCTCCTCCTTCTCATTCTTTGTGTATTGGTGAATAGAATTCATTTTACTTTTGTACTGTGGCCTTGTCTTTCTCAAGATCAGTCAGTATATTTCAGTTGTCTGTTAAACTTTATTTCTGGCTGGATTTGTGCTTCTGATGCATTAAGGAAAAAAAAGGGTTTTTTCCTTAGTAACATTTACGCAATTAACAACTCATTCCTTGAAATTGCTTTTTCCCTTTACTATTAGGGTTTATATTTAGCGAAATAAATAGGTATTAATGGATTAAAGTTTTTATCTTCTTTCAATTTTTTTTCTAGAAAAAGGCTTTAAGTTTTTGAAAAATTATTTTTATTTCTGAGAGTTTCTTTTATTTTGCTGGTTTAGTACAAAAGGTACCTTGCTTGATTGCTTACTTCAATTTTTAAAAGAAATTTTGATAAGCAATGTGCAGGATAATATATAATCTTAAGCAGTCTTTGTTGTGCCATTAGCATTTTACTCTTTTAGCTGTTTCTTCTCATACCTTTAGTTTCCAAATGGCCACTTAGCCCAACACTACATGCACGGAGAAAAAAAAACGAACAGGGTAACATGTTGTGATATGTCCTCAGATTCCAAAAAATTGTAGATCCTGGATTTCATGAACAAAAGTCTTTGTATTTCCCTTTCCAATGGATTTTTCCATGTAATTGTTAAGTATATTTTTAACTCATGCTGTCTCCTTTTCTATGCTTCAGTCCCACAGATACCAGCTTCTACTCCCAAGTTCTTTCACTAACAAATACTACAGATGTAGATACTAAGCAACCATGCAGTTTTACTTCTTATGAACAACAATTTTTGCAATGATGATTTGGTAGGATTGTACATACTTACTTATTTATTTATTTGCATAATCCTGAGTAAATGATCAGTATTAAATGAAAGAGATTTGATCTAGCAATTGTAGCATATTCAGGTAAGATTGCAATATTCAAGTTGTAGCATATCATAGCATATTCAAGTGAGTAAACTCAGTACCTGTGGATGAACAGGAAGTGTATGACCAAGTAAAATGGGTATAGTTTAATAAGATTGCTACTGGAAGACCTACTAACACACCTTTTATTAACATCAAAATATGTGATTATTTTGACTATTGCAATTATGGGGCCTTTGGGAACATGATTGGAAGATTATGCTAATGAGGACTGCTTTCTAAGATCTTCACTTCAGCCTAAGTCAGCTCATCAGATTTTGAAGCTAGAGACATTCAATCTTTTGGTCATACTGTGTACCTTATTTTGAGGAACTAAAGAAGGAAAAATGTAGGCTTGTGAATTCTGACTAAATAAGGGAGTACCTCAAGGGTAAGTTAATATATAGAACAATCTCTATAAACTACAGGTAAGTAACTTGATTTGACAGTTATAAAATAAAATAAAAGGCACAATACTTCTACTGATTACACTGAGCCATTTACTAAAGTTTCAAATTTACACATAGTGCAAATTTAACTACATTAATGAGGCAATGTATCTGCTCGGTTTTCACAAAAGCAAAGTAAGTATGCAATATGGTTAGAGACTTGGCATTAGATGTTGACAAGATGCTTATAAGTGAATGTATAAAGTAGGTGGAAAATTAATAAAATATTAGATTTAGTGCTTTGGATCTTTTTCCAAGGTTGTGTTTCTTGGTGACCATGACACAGCACTACTCCCTGGACAAACTGAGTAGCACAAACAACTGGTTTAATATACCAATCACAAAGTCTGAAGTCTACCTTTTAGTTTCTGTGTCAGCATGCCTTTGACTTTTTAAAATAATTCAAGCGTGACCAGAAGCCAGAAACTAATGAAGTTAAGGATTTATGAAGTTAGGAAGTGTTTAAATTCAGCCCTTCAGCTGTAATTGAGTAAGCCTTGAGAGTTACTCTCCGATACCTTAATATGGTGTGAGAGCACTTCTTCACATCCAAAAGCTCATGAGCTTTGTTTTCCTTGCTGCAATGATGGATGAGTTGAAAGCCCTGAAGTTTCCAGCTTTGAAAATGAGCTTTCTTAAATCTACACCCTGCTACCACCAGGCAGCCCTGGAAACAGTTGAAGGCCATGGCTGTGGGCAGCATCTGGCTCTCCTGGGGACTGTTACGTGGAGCTACGCTTATCTGACCCCTGGGATTTTCTGTATCCCCTCCTGTGGGAAGATGAGGCCAGAAAGAAAAAACAGAAGCAATTCTGAAAATGTGTGCTGTTCTTACTTTGTGTTTGGGACATTGGATTTTGTTTTGATCTGGTTTATCTGTTGGCTTGCAGTATTTGGGTTGCATGCTGCCAAAGCATAGTTCTTTGCAGAGCATTAGAAACTCAGACTTTCTTCTTCACAGTTGAGTTTAAAATCATGTATTGTGCTGCCTGGCTTCACCTTGCATCAGAAAAGGATGGCATAGACCTTTCATCACCAAACGACAGTAAAAACCAGTTCTATGTACATTTAATAGAATATCTGAAATGTCTGAAGAACTTTTGTGGGGCTCCACAGGCAGAATTAAGACACCCTCTGAGAACCAAGTTTAAATACTTTATCATCAGAACGATGGTTTTCTGTAAGGATGATGTGCTCAAAAAGCACACAGAGGTTGTCTTAACCATTGCTTTAGCAAGAGGTTGCCTCCACTCTGTCCATCATGAGACTGATTCCACAGCTAGATTAGTTCAGTAGTTTGTCAAAGAAAAATTCGTGTGGCTGTTTCCTGCTTCCTGTAAAGGCAGAGTGAGAACACAAGCACTGCTGCTCCCAGGCATCAGGAAGCACCTGCTGGGGAAAGCGTGGAGAAAGGAGAGCCTGAATTTCCACCTATGAACTGGAAGTGAATGGACTCCTTACCTGAGCTAATCTGAGGAGGTGGAATATTTGGTTTTTTTACAAAGCTTCTGGGTTTATTGTCTTGTGTTTTGACTTTGCATCTTGAAAAGACACTCTTTGGACTGCTGAGGGATTGCTGGTTTTGTTTGGGTTGGTTTTTTGCTTTGGTTTCTTTTTCTGTTTGGTTTTGTTTGTGTGTTTGTTTTTCCCAATGAAAACGTTTCCTTCAAGCTATTTGACCATTGCCAAGGGCCTGTGGTTTGTTTGCTTTCCAGTGCAGGTGCTTCTGTTTAGCTTGCTGAATGGCAGCCTATTTCCTGGCAGCTACTTTAAATCTGCATGACCAGGAAGGCTGAGAAGATGAGAGAGAGTGATCAGCTCCAGGTGTTATTCCAGAGGTAAAAATCTATTCAAGTTTTAAAATGTCTTAGGCATGAATGCATTGGGATTGTGACTAATTAATCTTGTAATACATTTCTGCAGCAAACCAAGAAATGCTTATTTTCTACCAGCTACTAAAACAGTTACTGCTTGTGCTCTATTTTGCTTTTTAAATAAAAAGGTTACATTAAGAGTTTTTACAACTCTGTTTTTAACAGCTTTTATGTTTTTCATAGTTTAAATAAAAGTGTTTAAGTGAAAAAAGGTTTAAATAATTTTCATATAGCTTTTCATCATTTCAATGAAGGAAAAATATTCTTGTTTTAAACTGCAAAGCCTGTACTTTGTGTTTAGATATTAATATGGGGGAACTTTAGTAAGTTAGTATGTCATTGCAAAACTTAAGAAAACTCAAGTGAAGGACTTTTTGGACTCTATCTAAATTCTACAGGATCTAGAGCAGCATAGTCATTTCATTTTAAGAAGCAAAAGGTTTGAAAATATAATAAGATGATGTTAACAATTTTTTCTAACTTCCCCTGCTCAAACTGAATCTCAGAGTAGCTTGGTTGTGTTACAACATAGACAGGGTTCACAGTACAACCATAGAGAGAAGAAAAATGGTAGCAGGGGTGGGAGTATGGTGTGTTTTGTTTGTGGAGTAACTACATCTTTCTCTTGGTTTGGGTTATCATCAGAAATAATAGGGAATATATTTTTTGTCTGAGTTTTGTTCTCAAAAGACTTTTCACAAGGTAATGTCCCTGAAGAAAATGTCCCTAAAGTCCCTGGTAGGCTGTCTTAAAAATAAATGAGGTGAATGATTACTATGATGTTAAGGGAAAGAATTTTATTTTTTCAGTCTTTTCAAAGAAGCTTGTGATTTTTTGTGATAAAGTCATTTGCTCTTTGCATCAGGTCCTGTCATAAAAGGACTAAGTCAAGGATGCTGCACAAGTTCCTTAGGGCTCTGCTTTGAAAAGAGGAACCACTTCAGAAGTACAGAAGGAATCCTGTGTGCTTTTTTTCCAGAACAATGAATTTGTGCCCATTATATTGGACATCCTGATGTCTGTTAGTCCTAGTCATCATGACAATTCCTCTGTTTGTCCTGCATAAAGAGCCTGGTAATTTTACTCTTTTGAACCAGGAAGCATAATAGGAGCCTGAATACCTATTAAGTACCTATTATGTCCCCATTAGGTACAATAATAGCCTATCTGAAAATGGCCTTAATTGCATCTATGTAAATGTTCAAGAAATTAGTGCATTAACAACAACAAAGTCTCTCACTGCTGGAAGAAAACCTATGAACGAAGTCACAGCTTCCTGATAATGGGCCATTATCCATTAACTGTATGCACATAAAACACATCTCTTTTGTAAAATGTGCTCATAATGGGGTTACAGCTGAGAGACAGCATTTCCTCCAAGTGTTGTTTAATCAAATAGAGGTAGCAATGTGCAAAGGCCAAAAGGGGAGCACAGAAAGGATTTTGAAGGGCCAAAAGGTGAGTTGGGTGCTAGACAGATAACTATAAAATAACATAGGAAGATCTGAAGGCTTCTGTGGGCAGCAAAACCTGCAGGAGTTGGCCAAGGCAGAGTAAAGGACTCATAAGAAATTAGAGTCAAAAGCCTGGAGAAGAAATTGAGAGGAGAGTAGCTGTACCATAGGGGAGTGCCCAACTTCAGACCTTTGCCTGCAATGGGGATTGCACGTTGTCATTCCTCTGTGTTGGTCTAGTCATTTTCCTGCTGAAGAAAAAGCCAACTGATAGCAAAGGAAAGCCTTTTCACTGGATACAAAGGAAATCTCTTTTGTTTTTATGCAGTCCACATTCTTCAAGTCCAATTCTGTCAAAATCTATCTTTACAATATCAAAAATCACTTAGTAAGAACTCAGATCTTTTGCGTGTTGAAGATGAACTCTCTCTTCGTTTCTGTAACAACAGAGGAATGAACAGCCACGAGATCCCAAGCACGAGATTGAAGGTAAGGGCCAAGCAAGCAGAACCCAAGTTTCACGCATACTTTCCTACACAAAGATGCTGAAGCTCTTATGTAAGAGTTTGACACATAGTGGAAGTAAAAGGTGTTCAGAGAGGTTTCCCTCCTCCTCATTTTTCTTCTCTTAGTGATGTGGGGAATGAATGAAAAGATGCTGTTATACATGAGGAACACAGGAGTTATCACAAGCCCTGTGATAATGTATTCCAGAGAGTCTTCAGGCATTCACGTTGTTTGGACTGAATATAAAGCTGTAAGGGCATTTAAATGAGACTAAGGGTATTCTGAAACTTCCTGTGTTCAGGTGATAACCAGCTCTCTGTATCATCATACATGTTTTCTCAAGCAGTTCACTTATCCTGGCAAATCCCAGGATAGGTACAGTGCTGTATCTTGGCTCTGAACTGTGAAATTGATTGTTTTGATCTTTCATCTAGGGACTCCAAGTGACAAGAACTAATTAAACATACCTGTGATGTGGGACTGACAAGCATAACTATTTATTTTTTTGCTTTTGTCTATTACCTAATGGGACTCACTGAAAAAATAGAATAATCTTTAATTAAAAATGCCACAATTTGAATGACTTTTAATGACAATGAGATTAAAGAACATTATTTCTGGCAGCTTCATCATGAAGTAATAAGACCACCATGTACAAATAATACAGTCAAAATAACAGGCTATATGCTAGTAATAATAATTTAATGCTTTCCACTTGTTTGCTTAATTTTTTTTGTGTGTTTATGCAGAAACAACCACTATATCTTTTGCTAACTCTATAAATAAATAGAGCAGCTTCAGGCTCTTGTTCACATGGTAGTATCCCTACAATATAAGGGAGTCCTTAATGTATTATAATACTGCCATCCAACTCCTGGCACACAGGTTTCATCTCTCCTCCAGATGACACATCCTATTATAAAGTTTGTTTGCTCTCTGGTCCATGAGCAATAATAGCAATAATAAAATCTGGCTATAGTTGTCAAAAAAGTTCAGCAGTCCTGTTTTATATCACCCTTATGCTAGATAAGTTACAACAAGCTTCGGAATTAATGCAGTTACTCAGCCATCAGAGGAGTTAAGAAAAGAATCCCTAAGGTAATCAGATGTTTCTTCTTATTGAAGCATTATTACAGAAAAAGTGAAAACTGAAATTAAAAAAAATAATCCTCCTCACATGTAAAGAAATAACTCCTTTTTGTTAACTCAAGGCAGCTGACTTGCACAGGAGCAGATAAGGAACATGCACAGGGGCTTCTGGCAGCATTCCTATAGGGAGATGAGGAATAACCAGCTGAGATAGGTAGAGGATGTATTAAACTGACACTTCACCCCTGGTTTTCCCAGGAGAATAAAGTTTAGAAAAATACTATGATATTGATGCATATATTTTCATTGTCAGGGTCTCTTCAAAATTAATTTAATTCAGATGAGGAATGCTTGTGTTATTTTTTTGTAAATGTTTCTACTTTTATTTTAAAGCCACAATAATTGTATGTATGCCTCTAATCTAGCATATCTTACTCCTGACTGTAAAAATAAAGGAGTGCAAAACTGAATTAATTTCTTTATTCAACAGCTCATGTAATGCAATGTTGTGCTGAAAATAAATTACATAGAATTTAATGCAACACAGTTCTAGAATATTTTATGTATTTTCACATCCTGTTACTTTTGGTGAATTTTTATCAGTGACGAGAAGCCATGGTTTACATCTGATTGTTATCTTGTTTTTCTACAAATGTCCTACCATAGTTTTAAGATAACAACTGATATAGACTCTTTCCTTTCTTTTTTCATATAGAACTGTTAAAGCTCAGGCTGAATGAAGATGGGTAAAGCTGGTGAGTGCACTAGTCACAGTGAGGTCAAGATTAATTTTTTAAAAATTGGTAAAACCTAATTTCTGTCAGGCAAATTCAAACTCAGTTGTTAAGGGTTGGATAACATTTTGAAAGGCTGGTCAGAGTCAGAGTAACAGGAGTTGAGGCTGAGGAAAGATCTTGGAGATAGCAGCAGTACATACAGTTTGCATCAATATGCAAAAAACCCACAACCCATCTCAGAATATCACAAACTTAGAGTGGAGAGAGGCCTAGGAAGAGAGAGCAATTTGAAACTCTCAGCAGGCAAACTGCTCAGTTCTTTGTTTGGGGAAACAAAAACATCATATCTATCAGCTGATGCTAATGACAATAATGGGTAAAAATACCTTAAAACCAAAGCAGTTAAGCCATTATTATTTAGTTTGATGTCAACAGATATTTTTGCATTACTTGGGGAAAAGACTACATAATGCAAGACTTTCTAATTCAGAAACAGAGGTTATCTCAGTGAAAGGTTTTTATTTTTCCACATACAAAACTTTATCTGAACAACTTTAAGTCCTGGAAGCCACCAAGCCTCCTAGCAAGTGGCCAGTATCTCCCAATTCTAAGAGCCACAAAGCCTCTGCTTGCTCTGCCTAGGTTCCTCTGCTCCAGGCAGTGCTGCAGGGCACCGAGGATACTGCCACTGCCCACACTGCCACCACTGCTGGGGCTTCCCAGGCCAGCGGGGAATTACCTTTGCTGCCAACTGTTTTGGGAGGTGGAAGAATTTGACTCCCTGGTCTATTGCAGGTGATGGAAAAGGCTGCATCAATTGTATCCCGAAAGTGAGGCAGCAGGCATTTGCCACACTGCCCAGCGCTGTGCTGGTGCAGCAGGTAGGCCGAGCATGGCAGCCTTGGCACCCGCCCAGCCAGCCCTGGTTGTGTGAGGCAGAGAGTGCCTGGGAGACTTTTTCTTGAATAAAAGGGAAGGTTTCCATAGAAACTTCTCTTTTATTTTAAACAGATTTAAAAGAGAAATTTAGCGAACTATAAAATCAAGCTTCCAGAGCCCAATTTAAGCTATACCTTATCGACTGCATTACCAATGAACATAAAAGCCTGCAGCCTGGAACTGACAGTGAGAGACAGGCTTCTGCCAGCTCCCTTGTTCCCTCTATCAGTGCATAACCTCTATTAGGTGATAGTGGCAGTTACACACACTTTCTAGCACCCTCCATTTTATAAAAGGAGCCTTCTTAGAGCATCTCATCTAAAGGCTCTCTGTTCATTAATAAAAACATATTTCTTGGGCTTAAAATGCAATGCAGACATCACTCTTATTCTGAACATCCCTTACTTTAAATTCAGTTATTTACAAGCAGAGCAGATGCAAAATGGCCACTTCAGTGTTACACTACATTTCCCAGAGTACCAAAAAGCAAGAGTGAGAGCCCAGACCTCTCTTCCAGCTGGAGGTGAGAGAGATGGTATCCCTCCCTTACAAGGGTCTCTAGCAAGGGAGAGGGAATCCAGGAGAAGCAATTAAATCATCATCTTGGGCACAAGCAAATACACAGATTACTTCAACAAACGCATAGTAATGTATGCCTTTGACAATCATCGAATTTTGCACATATTCATTTAAAAGCCATAATTCATAATTCCTTTAGAAACTTCTTTAATGTACAACATATGACAAAAGCAGAGATCATAAAAATATCCTTTTTTATTAATAAATTCTCAGGTTTTTAATCATTGTTTACTCCAATCAAAATGAACGAAATTTGTTGATGAGGAGTAACTACAAGTGTTCCACACTGTTTTAGAGAAGCATTATATGCTGCAAGTGCCCTGTGTGCTCCCATAAGTGCATTGCTGCCATTCCACTCCATCCTATTCAGGGCACTGCTCTCTTTACCCACTTCATATAAAGATGCTTACGTTTTCATTCAAGAACAAATATCTGTGATCTGAGATGATGGACTAATCCATTAGGGATAACAGCCGTGGTCACATAATCTTTCAGTGACCTAGCAGAGAGGTTGTTTTGCATTTCTTTTTTTCAGTGGAAAATTAAAAAACCAAACATATGCTCCATAAAAGAGGGTCAGCTTTTGACCCTGGAATGCCCTAAATATTGGAGGTTAACACATTTGTCCATATAGTGCTGGTTTGTATCTGCTCTGACAAAAGAGGACTCTGAATTTGAGTCTTCACGAGCTGCTCAGCACTCAGGAGGCTGAAAGGGCAGATGGCACAACCTCTCAGCTGCAGAGAGGGAGTGAAGGATAGGATTGGCTGTACAGCCAGTTCTTTGTAATTTGGCACCGCTAGGCTTCTGCTGCTTTCTTCATCTTGTGAAAGGACCCTGAAAATTGGAAACATTCCCGCTTTTAGTAAGAATAAAACAAGATACTAGTGTGAACATTTCTTCTTCTTCCACTGTGTTTTAAAGTAGAACTGCTACCCTAAAAGTCTGCTGTCAGGTTTCTGGTGTGAAAGTAGATAGAAATAACTGAAAGATGTGTTACAAGCAATGTAAAGGAGGTTCTGGTGGCACATGCTGCCTGTGTATCCCCACTCAGGGAATTCTCTTACCTGTCTATTGTGAAAAGAGCCAAATGGATTTAACAACTCAGGAAAGAACTGTGCTGTTCAAACTGCTGTTCTTCTGCCTTTTGTCATGTGTGAGCTTAAAACTAGGTTCTGTTCCAAGTTATAAAATATAGAACAGGTTGGAAATCTCATATGCTGACTCACTGTGAATTGTTATGAGTAACTTAATAGCTTCGTCACCTAACAGAGATACATTTGCAAAAATACTGAAATCTAGGAAGAAGAAGGAAGTGCAACAGAGCATAAATAACATGCATTTGTGTTTTTCTGAGATGAGTGTTTTGATTTTCATTTGATATCTGAAAATTGTTGGAAAAGTACTGCCTCAAATATTGAAAAATGGTAATGATAAAAAATAACCTTTTTTTAATTGCCACTTTGAAATGGAAAAAGACACCGTGAAAAAGAATGATTTTCTCACATTTCAGTTGCATACTTGCATAATTACAATTTAAACCTTATTGAGAGAGATAATACTTTTTCAAACAGTAAAAATTAATTTTCACAATAGTCAGAATTTTAATATTTTTAGCCACTTGTTTTGAAGTTAAGAGTCTGTAGGCAGTGGAAGTAAAAGAATGATGAGCAAAGATCACTTCATGGTCTCAGTGCCAGTCAACATATATGTAAAGAAGTTGTTGTCTTCTGGGTTTGTTTCTTAAACTGCAACAGTTAGCAGAATATTACTTTTTCTTCTTCCTAGTGAGCATCTCTGTATTTTACTCATTCCTCACCAATTTAAGTACAAGCATATTTTCATCATGCACCTAGGAGTCCTAGCTATGTGTGAGATCACATGTTTACAGGCATTCCTCCAGAGGACATACACATATTATTTATAAAAATATCTTCCTTCTGCATTTTTGCTCCATCTGTAGTTACATGAAAAAAGATAAATTTTCTTTATATGGGTTATCTTTAGGTAATTATTATTTATCTTCAACTGGACTTCTTGAACAGCACATTCTGTTGGTTCAATCAGGAAAAATAAGGTGTTAGACCACTCAGGCTCTGCTTTCTGGCTACCTGGTGGGGTACAGATGAGAGACAGGCTGGATGATGCTCTTACAGCTGCCAAGAAGGCCAATGTTTCAGAATAAAGCAGCTGGAACCACTGATATCAATAGAAATTTTTAATGTAGATCCAATAAGCACCTTTAGTGTCTCCGATGGAGGAAATACTGAAGGTGCTATGTATTTGTTGTAAAAAGATCAAAGAGGATCACTTCACATTTGCTTGTAACACATTTCAGGATGTAAACTTGCATAAAGCAAAGAATATTTCAGAACACCGAGTATTAGCACCATTGTTACTATTGTTAGTTTATTTAGTTGTTCTAAGAAATGGGAAAGTATATTCCTTGGATTAGGAGCACTGGATTTAAATATGATGCAATGAAAAGAAGTAGCAAAAAACCCCCAACAGTATAGAAAAGGATTTAAGAAATCTGTAAGCAGGTCATTTGAGTACACCCTTTAGACAACTGCACATCTTGCAATTCAAAAGGGTTTTGTTTGGTTGTTGTTATTTTTGGTGTTTTGTCCCTTAGCACAAAACCTTCCTATGGAAAAGTCTTGCAATTTAGTTTCCCTCAAATCCTAGCCCCTGCCAACATTCTTCACACACAGAGGCAGGATTAATTCCTTGGAAAAGAAATGAGAAAAAGTAGGCTAGAATTAGGGAAAAATATGAGCAGCAGGACAGAAGTTAGGAGCACAGTTAATATTCTGTCATTCCTGGATTTAACTTTCACTATCAAGCTTTGTACTGTTTTCTTTAAAAAATGAATGACTATTACTATCAATCTTTGCTGTCAGAAATAACCCTATCCACACACTCTATAAAATAGGACCTGAATGAATGGCTCTTAAAAAGCAGATAAAAGAACAGATGCTAATAATTTAGTTAAATATAGCCTTCTTGAAAAGGTTAACTCATCATATTTCCCCCTATTTTTATCATCAGCAATATTGACTATCTCCTTTTCCTTCTATTGGAAGGGAAAAACATACAATAAGTATTAAAAATAGCCTAAAAATAAGCCTTTCTTCATTTGTGGGAAGTTCTGCCTTGACAATTATGGAGAAAGTTCTCAACATGTATAAAGACATTGTAGTTTTTACTCTTTCTGCCACCTAACATTCCTTAATTTCTGCCTTAGTTCAAGTCATTCAAGCCCTGACTCTGTAAAGCTGATATGGGCTGTAAATAAAATTCAGATTGATCTCAGAGTTGCTATTTATTAAATGTTGCCAAACTGTCCTGATATCTTATTTGCCTTTAGTTTATCTTTAAGACTGATCTTCTGGTCATTAAGATTTTGCATCAGAGTACAAAAGGCAGAAAGTCTGCAATGAACTGTGCTACTCAATCATAACTTGTATATGTTGCTTTTCTGGCAGAGTATTCTCTTCTGTGCAGTTGGATGTGTGGTAGTAGTATATGGTTATGTTCAGTTTTGCAGTCCCTATGTACACACCAAGTATCCCTCTAAGCAGTGATCAATAGTCATCTATCAGGACTAGGTTGGATTTCAGCTGGTGGCCTGAGGAAAAAGAGTCCACAGTGAACTAAAACCCTCAGAACAACCCAGTCATTGCTTGTTGCAGGTTTACTAAACACTAGTCAGAAATGCAGGAGAGTATAGGAACCTTCACCTGTCTCAAGGTGTTTAAGAAATCCTCAGGGCGTGTATGAACCTGAGAGGAACAATGAAACTGCAGAGCATTTCCTTATGAAACTGAAGAGGAATGCCTCATGGAGATGAAACAAAATGGCTTCTTTCCAGACTTCATTTCTTAGAACAAAATGTATCTCCCTCCAGCCCTAAGACTTGATTATGCCTTCAGATATGCACAGCACTGAAAAGAGGAATAATTTATGCATTGGAAGGCCATCAGTAGCCTCCATGATGAACTGTTACAGTTCCTTAGGGATACTCTCTTCCAAAAAGTGGTGCACTGTGCCAGTTACAAATAGCTCTTCGGCACTTAAATATTTCCCAAAATGCAGGGTAAGTTTGACCAGAAGTAATGTTGTGTTCCTACCTTTATTTATTTTTTAAATGCTGTCTCAGATGTATAGAACAATTTTTCTTCTGTACTTTACTCTGTATATAAAGGAATAGAAAATGCCCAAGATCTCTGGATGTGAATCTGGTACTACACTATTTCAGCAAAACCAAAGTTCAAGTACTAAGTTCCAGCAGTATGCTGGAACACACAACCAGCAGTAACTCAGATCCATAACATAATACATACAAAAATGAATGAGCTATATACTTTTCGTATTGCCCCCCAAAAACACGTATGGGAGCTCCAGGCTGTGTTTGCCATTTGACAGGACTACAGGATGTGGCCACTGCGTTCAGTCCAGAAACAGGATGCTTCTATCTTTGCTTGTTTGTTTGTTTGTTTGTTTTGTTGCTGTTGTTGCAATAAGAAACAGGCTCATACATCTCTAATACAATAGACATGCTGTTGTTTATCAAGCTATGCTCATACAAGTGGGTCTGTTGAAAGTATCAAAATATATATAATGTGAATTTAATATTTAGATGCAGTAAGTATAGCAATATCATATAAAAATTGTGTAGCAAGAAGTTATCTGAATACTGAACCTAACAAAGCCTGGTTTCCTTTAGATTTGTCTTATGGTTGATCAGCATTTTAACTAAGTTATACAAAGGTTGCAACACACATTCACCTCTAATTAGACACCAGAGAATCCACTAGGGACATAAATATAACTGAAAGAAAAGCTTTTTGTCAAAGTCTGTTCATTTGTTCAAAGACTGCTAGAAACAAAAGGATCAGCAAGGGGCACTAAGCCTGACTGAGAAGGGACTGCTCTTATGTCTGATAAAAAATTTATGATCAAAACTTTTCAAACTTACTGTTTTCTTGTAGATTTTTGGAAACCTAGATTTTACCCTGTAGTTACTTCTTTAGTGAAGGTATTTGCGTGGTCTTTCACAAATAGTAAGAGGATCAATGACCTGAATGAGGGAATAGAGTGCACCCTCAGCAAGTTTGCTGATGACACAAAACTGGGGGGAGTGGCTGACACATCAAAAGGCTGTGCTACCATTCAGCAAGACCAGGATAGGCTGGAGAAACCTTATGAAATTCAACAAGGGCAAATGTAGGGTAATGCACCTTGGGGAGGAATAACCCCACCTACCAGTACAGGTTAGGGACTCACCTGCTGGAAAGCAGCTCTGGGGAAAAAGACTTGGGAGTCCTGGTGAACAACAGGATGATCATGAGCAAGCATTGTGCCCTTGGCCAAGAAATCCAATGGCACCTTGGAGTGCATCAAGAAGAGTGTGACCAGCAGGTGGAGGGAGGTTACCCTTCCCCTGTGCTCTGCCTTAGTGAGGCCACATGTGGAGTACTGTGTTCAGTTCTTGTCTGCCCTGTTCAAGGACAAGAAACTTTTGGAGAGGGTACAAAAAAGGGCTACAAAAATTATTGGGGGACTTGAACATCTCTTTTATGGAGAAAGGCTGCAAGAGCTGGATCTGTTTAGACTAAAGAAGAGAAGAGTGAGGGGGGTTCTTATCAGTGCTTATGAATACTTAATGGGTGGTTGTCAGGAGCATAGGGTCTTTCTTTTTGGTGGTGCTTAGTGGCAGGACAAAAGGTAAGGGGCACAAACAAGAACATAGGAACTTCCATATAAACATAAGGAGGAACTTGTGTAATTTGAGGGTGGCAGAGCACTGGAACAGGCTGCCCAGAGAAGTAGTGGCCTCTGTCTCTGGAGACATTGAAAACCCACCTGGAGGCCATCCTGTGCAACCTGCTCTAAGTGAACCTGTCTGTCAGAGAGGTTGGATTAGATGATCTCCAGAGGTCCCTCCCAACCTCTAACATTCTGTGATTCTGCATGACCTCTCTATTAATTCAGGATGAAGTTGGTCATTAGATTCAAAGCTACCGCTGGGGCTCAGAGGCCTATGCACATGTGTAAACACACAGTTAATCGTGTTAGTCTCAAACCATGCAAATCCTACACCTTCAGAAATCGGACTTACAAATATGTACAGATTGCAAACTTGTAGGACTTGGGTATTTCTTGGTATTACTTTGGAAGAGCTCTAGTTACAATTGTAATACTGTTATATTTACATTCAGACCTGTAATCTAACATGATTTGGTGAGCAAGTATGCACCTCAGTCAGAGGCATTATTAATATTTGTGTATAAAATATTAATATATACATGTGTCTTTGCATGGCACTTTCTAGATATTAAAAAGAAAAGGTCTCTGTCCTCAAGAGCTTCCAGTCTAAATACCATTCTTGTACAAAGCATTTAACTCCTGATGAAACTGAGCATACTCTGAAACTGTTTCTTTCCTATAGAAATTACCAGCTTCTCCAAGCAGTGCACTAGAACATGGGTGGGTTTTTGTACATGAAGTGGGAATTTTTTTCCTGATTCATAACATTTATTTTAATTATAGAAAAAAGTTTACAGATTTTTCAACCTAATTATTTACATGCATATTTACTCATTAAAATGCTCACATTACTTGCCAGAGATCAGTAAATAATTTTACTGGGAAGCTTACTTATTCAAGAATCCATATGCATTAAAAAGAATTATGCATATGGATTAAGCATTATTAAAATACCCTAAATTCTTTGAGCTGTAGAAAAGTTGTACTTTGTCAAGCTGGAAGTGTGAACAGCACTTCTTTTTTGAATATCCTGACTGGGAGGCCACAATTTGGAATATTATACAGTAATGCTTCCCAGAGTTTTTAATTCATAAGCTTACCCAGATTGATAAGTATAATTCCCCTCATCTTACAGCTGTGGAAACTGGAGCAATAAAGGTAGTGAGTTATTGCACAAGGTCATAGAGCAGGTCATTAGCAGAGAAAAGTAGTTTTCCTAACCATGCCATCTCTTGACATCAATAGTTGGGCTATTCTATGCAGAGATTTTACCTCTTAGAGCAATTTGGTAGAAAATGCATATTTTCATGACAAATACTACCTTATTTTTACCCTTACTAAAAAGAAAATAATTCCTTATTGTCATTAGCTTAACATTTTATCTGAACATTATATTGCTTACTGTGTGTCAATTTAATGAACAAACTAGGCATTATAATGAATTGTTGAAACAGCACAGAAATGAAGAAAAAGAGGAAAAGTTATTAGGATTGGATGACAAGAAGGACAAGCCCAAAAGTTTTGGAAAGGCAGAACCTGAACTTTGCAGGCCTAATTCAAGTTAAACTACCTCATCTCTTAAGACTTTCTTCTTATTATTTCAATCTAAATGTTGACTTTATTTCTACAGGTTTTCAATTCCCCTTCAGATTTAATACATATATTTCAAAGATCTGTAGCCTTTCCTAGGGTGACATAGAAGGGTAGCCTAGAAAATAACTACATGACTCCCAAGTTAGACACCAACATACAGTATAGTGCTGCAACTGGATTCATTTACATTCATGATCATCATAATACCAAGTCACTACATGCTGAGAGCATCATTCACAATATATCTTCAAATATCCCTTTTTTTTTTGTTGTTCAATATAGAAATACTTTTGCAGTGAATAGAAGAATGATTGGGATGAGTCTTGGACATTTTCATTGCCAGCATAGTTATTTACTCACATGGTAAAACGAAACATAACAGCTCATGGGAAACATTTATTTGCTCTCTGCTCTGTTTTTCTTATTACAGTGTTATGGTTCGTCCTTCTGCTTAGTGTTCATAAGCCTCAGGGCACAAAGAATCTTTGTGGGCCCCTCTGCACCTTAGAAGCCTTTGCTAGGCCAAAGAAAATTATTTTTTTGTCTTGTGATAGGCTCTAAAGCATGGAAGATGGATTGGTATTTTACTGACTTCAACCCAAAGATCTCCATTTTATGTTACTCAGAATACTCTTACTGAGAGATAATTATAATGTAACATACATATATATGTGTTACCTTGACATCCACTATTAAAAAAAATAATTAAAGTTGCACATTGAGGAGCATTATCAAAACCACTTTCAGGTATACAGGTTTCCCTTGCAGTATCAGAATCATTTTCAGATATATAGGTTTCCCTTACAACTTCTGAAAAAAGTAGCCATGTTGTTTTAGAACTATACCTGTTCTCATATGTACTCACTCATCTTTCATGCTGAGTGAAGTCTGTATCCTTAGCCTTAAAGGCTGGGTTTGGAAGTTTGGGTTTTGTGGTTTGGGGTTTTTTGTTTATGGTTTTTATTTTGGTGTGTTGTTTTGGGTTTTTGTTTGTTTGTTTTAGTATGGAAAATACCTATGAAATCTATCAAAAGAGCTGTATTGGCTTTTGAATTATTTTCCCCTTCTTGCTAGTAGTACATTAGGAAAACCACCCTCTGCATTTTAAAAGGATCAGAAAGGATAAAGCATAACACCTGTGGCTGCACTATGAATGATTCCATCATTTCCCATGGTTTCATTATGATTGACATCTTTTTTTATAGGCATATGTGTAACTCTGGCTTTAGTTCAATTGCATCTGTGCTAAGTTACTGAGCATGTGGTCCCAGATTCAGCCATATAACTTCAGGAGCTCCTTATACAGTCAGAAGGAAACAGTCACTACCAGAGATGATTCAGCCTTTTATGAAATAAGTCACCCTTTGGAAGTGTTTACTTTCCTGCACAGGCTATGCTGAGAGCCTAAAGCAACTCAGTGAATTATCTGTTCCTAGAGAAAATAAACCCATCCAAGAAGGTCTTCTAGGCAACCCTATCTGAGAAAAAGTCTCTTTCAAAGACCAATGGGCTGCTGAGAGGACAAAACACTCTGTGCCATGTTGTTTGGGACATACACCCATCTTTGCATCTCTGGAAAGATAAAGAAATAGCAATAGCTATCTACCCCTGGAACTACTGTGCCTGTTTAAAAAGCATGATTTGTTGCTGAAAAACTACCTTCTCACTGCTCCCAGCACAGGTTTGAACTGCACTTTCTCAATTATTGGATGTATCACAGGGGGAGCTGGCTGCAAAGCCTACATTAGCTTGCTAATACCTCATGATTATAAACATGTTGGTGCAGACTCGATTTAGGAACATATGTTCCTTTCTTGTTTGCATGCAGTCCGGAAAAACTGCAAAATTTAATCTTTTTGTGTCTGGGAGGCAGCTTTTCCAGTTTGGGTGAAATTCTGCTCTGACTTGGGTGACCATTGCGAAGTCTGTATCTGTTCTCTGTCCTGCTCTTGTACTTCAGTCAACTCTGAGGCAAAGATGTCCAAGGATCTGCAGAAAAAAAGTCTTTTCAGCCTTAGGAAAAGGAAAACAACCAAACCACAACCTAGAAGACTAAATATCAAAAAAATAATCTAAACCTGACCTTAATCTAAGTCAAGTACTTCAAAGCTAAACAGTTTTCAAGGATGCTTATTCTTCCAGGATTCTCCTCTCATGCAGTCTTTAATTATATCCTGACAATATAATCTTTAATGATATTCTATATATAACCCTTAATTATGCTTACCAGGAATGCCTGATATAGGAAGAATGAAGAAATATATACAAGAAATACATAGGATTAGTCAGTGAATGACTTCTCATTCACCACCATGAACAGTGGCTTGTTAGTGGAGAAAAAACCCAAAAAAACTGGAGGGCTTAGCAGATAAATGAAACAGATGAATACATGAATAAAGGTGATATAATAGTGAAGGCAGTTGTATTTATCCAAATAACAGATTTTTTTTCCTTGGACTACAACATATCGACTTGCTGAGCAAAAAGCCTAAGGTCAAAGTCACTGCTTGGTGACTGTAGCCTGCTGCTTGCTTCATATTCTTCATTTCCAGATACTCGCTTGCAAATACCAGGTTCTAGCCTTATTTTTGGAGCTCAGATTCTAATTTGCTTAAAGATTTTATGGTTCCTCTAGCCTCTTGGATATAGCCTCTTGGCCTGGTTTCGGTTTTTCCCTGTATTAATGGTAATGATAATATTTGCCCTTACAGGAAAATTTTGTTTTGAAACTTAGGCAGAATACAGTTGTTAACAGTGCTCAATGAAACAGAAAGCCCTCTTTAAGAGAAAATAGTAATTCCACACTAGATGTAATGTCTAAGACATAGGGCCATAAGTGAATAATGAGGACGAAAATGTCAGCCCCGTCTTCTGAGCTAGAGCCCTGCACTGAGCAAAGAGATGTCTTACAGATTGTACACAAGACGAGAAACTAAGATATTTGAAGGAACTAGAAGTTGATATTAACTTTGGAGAGCCTGTCTTTGCAAAAAAAACCAAACAAACTTTTAAAGTCACTTAGTAGGTTATAGTACCTATGACAAGTGAAACATATTTTAAAGAATTCTTCAAGCAGCTGTCAAAATCAATTTGGTTTGCCTTATTTTCTAAGGAAATTAGGCTTATATGACTCCCCTGTCAATTTTCTTTGTCTCTTCCCTGAACTCTTGACCAATATCAACCAAATTCTGCAGAGAATTCTCAAGTAAATCACATCCCCGCACATTTTGTGCCAATATGAAGACAAACTGAGGAGAGCCTCATCCAAGAAAGTCTGCAGTGTGACAGCAACAAGACAGCAGCAGGTCATAGTGCTGTAGTCCCTCTCCTTTTATGAAGCTGCAATTTGTGCTGCTACTTTTTTGTCTACGGAGCACCATGCTTAGTGTGGATGTATGGAGAGGCTCAAGGGGTCTTCTGGTTATCCACTGGCACAGCCAGGGCACCAAGGTGCTCTCAAAGAATGTTCACTGGTTGGTGTGACACAGTAGGGCAGCCCTCTCCTCTTCCCAGTAGTCCATAGTGACACATCTGGAGAGGCTTAGAAGTGCCTTCAGAGGGATGTTTTTTATTCAGCACGGTCTCTTAAAGAAGTCTCTTCAAGTTTTTTATTTGGCAGTGTGGGGTAGGGTGGTATTTTTCTATCAGGGAAACATGATTACATTTCTATAGGTCCTACAGCTGCTTCATTTAGTGTCCACTTTGGCAGTTTTTTATTTGAACAAGAGTCTGCTGGCTCACATTGGAACACCAGATCAAGTCTTTAATCTTTACAAATTGCAGTTCTAGATTAATGATAATAATGATATTTACAATGCATTCACAATGAACCTGGAAGTCATGTACAATTTGTACTAAGAGAAGAAATGTCATTTGCCTGTGTCTGCCTCACATCTGTAGCGTTTTCCAGAAGATGAGTCTTCAGCCTTCGTAAGTGGTTACTACTGGTCATCACTCAGGGCTTAAGTTTATTTTAACTTGGAAGTGTTTGTTGCAATCTGTAAACAAATATATACTGAACTGGAGACAGAGTATGCACTTTGAGCTATTAGGTGTGTCTACTTATGTCAAATTGTGAGGACTACTAATTCTGTTTAAAGTATTGTAGAAAGGAGGTGATAGTACTAGAAAGTGATAGTTCTGAATTTTCCATTCATGGTGCTAATAAATAAGGCCCACAAAAGACTGATAGCAGGAAACCAGCCTTGTTCTCAAAAACTGCAAGCAAAAGATTTATAGTAAAGGACCATGATAAAATCAGGATCTTGGTGGGGAGGAATTTGAATTTTTCAATTTAATTTTGATTTTCTTTGGAGTGATGTAAGTGCTGCAAGACCATGAATCCTTTGGAAAAGGAGATTAGAAAAGTAACATTTTGAGAGGGAACAGGAGTTAATCCCTGTGCCATCAGAAATGCTGCTCCACCAGAGCTGAAGCACATTAATGATACACAACAGCCACACAAACCCTGTACACTTCAAACCAAAGACAGAAGTTTCACATCACTTTATTGATTTAGACACACCTGCAGATTTTATGTATATATTATAGGGAGTGGTATATGAGGCAGTCGCGGTTTTTAAATTGGTGATCGTGGCCATTATTCAAGACACGTGAGGATAGAGCGAGAAACCATTTAGGGAGGGCGCCCGGGACTGGGACGGCACGGAGCGGGGCGGTGTTCTGCGTTGAGAGTCGTGGGCTGAGCTGTTTGGAAAGGAAATGTGGTTGTGCCGGCGTCGGTGGAATCCCTCTTGTGCGGGCCGGGAAGCGAGAGGAGGGAAGTCAGTCACCTGGCGGTGAAGGACAGTAAAACAGGAACGAAGGGGGAAATTTCTGCCTCTCCCTCTCTCTCTCCTGCAAGAGATCCACCTCCTGTTTTCCTCACAACTCTTTCAGCATAACCTTCAAAGAAGACCAACCCCTAGAGACTTTATTAGCTTTTTTTTTGTACTATTATTGTTATTGAGGGAATACCTTTAGGTGCAAAACAATTTTTGAGTCTATGCAGGACTTGGGGGATTTTATCTCGCCAGCGAAATTGTTCATCGCTAATGTCTTGCGCTCCCAGGGTGCTAAATTAGCTACCAGAGTAGGCATGACGGAGAACGGCTTCTATCATGCTGCATGATGCTGTCCAGGGAAGCAGGATTTTTTTCTCGGGATGCAGCGATTCGCCGGTTTCTGAGCTTATTGCAGAAGAAAAAATAATCTTTAATCTGAGTGGATTTTTTATTTTTTGCTGTCTCCTCCTTTCATTGCCGGAGGACACGAATCTTTCACCAGGGAAGGATCACCTGTCGCTTTAATCCTTAAGGGCGTTTTTTTTTCTTTTTTTTTAATAAGTGAAATTTATTTATGTAATTTATTTATTTATCTATTTTATTTATTTATTTTAACCGGTGGAGGCGTGATCTCAGAGAATGAGACAGAGGGGAGCTGCTAGGGTTTGGAGGACAACGCTGAGTTTACGCTGGAAACTGAGAGACTAAATTCCTCCCTCCCCCCCTCTTTATTTTTTTATTTATTTATTTTTTGGTACAAGTTCCGTAGTTTCCCTTCCGCTCCGCTCAGTTTCGCTGCATGGACAGATCAGCAAACCTGGACACGGAGGAGCTCAAGGTAAGCGACCCGTCGGGTGCTCTTATGACCGGGGCTGGAACCCGTTCTGTTACCTCCGCCGCTGCCTGTCCGTCGGGGCTATGAGGGGACTGCGCGGGGTCCCGCAGCCGCGGGCGGAGAGTGCGGAGCTGGGCGCAGCCACTCGGCGGTGGGGGGAAGCACTGGAGGGCAGATGCCAGAGTCGAGCACGGCTTCCCCCTCCGCGCCCGCGAGCATCGTCGTAATAGTATTAATAATAATAATGGTGAGGTTGATAGTGATGATGGTGCTGCCCATGTCCTCTCGGCGTTGCATCAGCACTGGAGGCAGCGCCGGGCGCAGCAGTAATCTCGCCCTGGAAGGAGGCGGCAGCGAACCTTGGGGTTTCCCAGCAGAAGTTGAGTCTGAAGCCTTTCTCGACTGGGCATCTTTTCCTCCTCCTCCTCCCCTCGCCGCGGGGAGTGAGCGGGAACACCCCCACACCCCCACAGTCGCTTATCCTCGGCGCGGAGCCTGGGTCTCCGCCCGAAGCCCTGGAAGCGGCGGCGAGATGTGGTTCGGCCCCCGGCTCCGGGGCTGCATGAACAATAAAACTTTGCATTAGGATGGTATGAGTGTGAGGATTCCCTCCCCCAGCGCCCCCTCCCTCCCTCCCCGGTCCAGCTTTGGCTCCCTCCCC
>VWZX01005330.1:2655557-2767805 GCA_013399015.1 Galbula dea
GGGGGAAACGCAGGGGTGGTGGGGAAGTCGCTGCACGGCTAAGGAAGCAATAGGAGAGGAAGGGGAAGACAGCCTTCCTACTCCGCCGCACGCAGAGTCATCCTCGGGACAGCCAGGCAGGGAGCCGGCTCTCCGCGGCTGGGGAGAGGTCTCCGCCGGGGGTGGGGGGGTAGACTCCGAGGAGCACCGAAATGCTGGCGTGGCTCCTTTCCTTTTCTGACAAGCCAGATCTGAAGGTACTTCAGCACACTTGCCTGTAAGACATCAATGAATAAATAGATTCAGCTGCCAGTCTTGCTTGTAGCTGCTGTAAATCCCTTAAGGAAAGACACACCAGAACTCTAGCACTGCTTTGGCATTTGACGTGACGGGAACACAGGACGGAAGAGGTAATAAAACAATTGCTTGCTTGAGAACCACTGATCTTCATAGCACTTCAAGTACTGCCATGCCGCAAATGCTGCCAGCCTGGGCTGGGGACTCCTCTCCCTCCTTCCTCAACCTGTTCAAGATTTACAGGAGACAGCTGGTGCAGGAAAGACAGGAGCCGAGTCTTCCAATTAAAGGGGAGTAGGGGGAATTTTATTTTAACGGATTATTTTTTAAGGTTCTTTAAAGAAAATATGTTCGTGCTAATAGGGGACAGCACCTTGCGGGAATTGTCCCTAAAGCCCGAGAGGCACGTCCCGCTATGAACGGGGCATCCAACGCACGGCTGATGTAGAGGAAGGGGCTTCCATTCATCTCGTAGTCATCTGCGCTGCAATTAAAACTAATGTTGCAGCGCGTACAGGCTGAGCGACCTTGAGCAGAGCAGCAGAGCTGAGAAGGGGCACTGCTCTAAAGCATCAGCACTTTCATCTCCCCACTCCCACGCGCCTTCCCCTTCTAAGAATGAGGGGGCTTCAAAAGGAAGCTTTTCTGTAGATACTCGTAGGATTTGGGCAGCTTTCTGAGGCAAGCTACTTTGGCGCAACGTTTTCCCTGACTTTCCCGGGTCTTTTATTGGTGGGTGGCTAGTGAGGAGTAAGTCCGTAGGCGAACATGCAGCGGGAGCGCTGCCCGGAGCGCCTGGATGGCATCCGGCGGGCTGCTCCGCTCGGGCCCGGCCGCCGGCAGGGGGTGGTGCGGATCCGGCCTCGGCAGCGCGGCCGGCGCGGCAGGGTTTTCCCACACTAACGGGACTTGCCGTGCCAAACGGGTGGAAAGCAGCCGTACCGTCTGCGCCAGCAGGGTGCGAGAACCATTCAGCCAACTTTCCCACCCGCAAGCATGTATAAGGGGGGCAGAGCTCTTGGGGACTGAAGCAGTTACCAGCTGGTGACCTTGCAGCGGGTAGTTGGGTGCAATAAAGAGCAGCTCCAACACTGCTCTAAGTCGCAGAACGCTTTCGTCAGATTTTGGTTTGAGTCGTATCGGTGCTCCAGTTTTTCCCCCCTAGGCCAAGACTGTCCCTTGCGAGACCAAAGGGGCAGAGTCTGAGCATACAGTTAGCAGGCAGCTGTAGGTGTTGAATGAGCTCTCTCCTACATCCTTATATTGCGTGCGGGACTTGTATGAAGAATGTTAAATATGGTAGCAGGGTGTCATAGTAGAACTTGCAAAGAATTTTGGAAACAGGCTGAACATTTCTTCCGTTATAACAAATGTATGCCAGTAAGCATAAGAAAGAATAATGATAACTTCCATACTAATACTAGAAGTCAAATGTGTTGGCTGTAATGATAATATGTAATAATGATATTGGAAATACATACTATGCAATATATAAAGCTTTTATAGTTTTCAGACCAGGCATTAAATGTAAATTTAAAATCTGTTGTTTATTGCAATGATTAAAATGGATTCTGAATTATTTATATAATATACATAATGAAGTATAAAGAATATACATTTTAAAAGGTCATTTTGTGAAAAACTGAACAAGTATTATGTGTGCAACACCTGCTAATGAGGGAAGGTGTGCTTCCCCTTACTAGTCCATGCACGAATTCCTGAGGAAGCACATCACTACTGAAAAGAGAGACTACTTTCAGAGATTTTGAACGGTTCTGATTTTCCTTTGATCTCTCTCATCCTCTGTCTCAGATGCATACAGGAACTTTCCTCTGACTTTTTAATTCATGAGCCAATGGAGCTTTTGTTTTAAAGGAGTAGTACTGAAACCACAGGCTAAATAATTCTGTTGTGGTTGCACTGCAGCCTTGGCTTTAGTGTTGTAAAGCACTTTGTTACCTGAAAAGTGTATGTGGTTGTCTACACCAACATTTTGAACATACATGAAACTGTATGGCTGTTTGAGTCTTATGTATTTTATAGGGCTTCGTAATTTGTATATGTGTGTAAATTATGAGGAATTAACTTAACACACTTTGCATTTAATTTATTCAAAACTTATGTTGAAGCTTTTGTGTTTAATTGCTTGAAATTGCCTGTGTTTGACAATTTCAAGAGGAGTGAAGAGGCATTTGTTTGCTGGACTGCTGTTGAGTAGTGATTTTCATTGGCACCAGATAGGTCATTACAGATTTTGCTCTTCGTATTTGT
Source organism: Galbula dea (assembly GCA_013399015.1). NCBI lineage: Eukaryota > Metazoa > Chordata > Aves > Piciformes > Galbulidae > Galbula > Galbula dea. The sequence continues at coordinate 2,658,105 of VWZX01005330.1, forward strand.
CCAGTCATTTGACACACTTTTTCTCTAATATATATTGAGACCATTTCTCTTATGTTTGCTCAGTAACCACATTTTGTGTATGGTCTTAGATAGTGGAAGATAGTATTCCATGTAGTCTGTTAAACACTCTGATACTTCTCTGGAGGAAAGTTGGTTTGTAATTGGACATATAACAACAGTGGGATTATTAGTATGATGAAATAACATTCTGGAAATCCATTTCTTATTACATGAAGATGCTGGTTCAGTGAGGATTTTTCATTACAGTCCCAAGATGTTATTTTTAATAGTGTCTTTAAGTGTCTTGAAATTATCACATTTAATATCCAGAAGTGTTAAACACTGTATGCTGTTTTTGAATCCTCTTGTGAACATTAACTGAATTTATGTATTTGGTTCATGAGAGACTATTTATTGTCTGTTTATGGTTTTACATTTCCTGGTGATATAAAACTACTAATGTAACATTTCCATGAAACTGGTCACAGATGAGATTCCTCAATAATAATCTTCCAGGGTGATTTATGTAATTTATGAAATAGTTGATAAAGAAATTAAAATGAAGAAACCACAAGAGTTTAAAGAAGAGGTTGGTTCAGTAGTTGCGCAGTCTTAAGTGTGTAATTCACTTCACTGTTTAATTTAACAAGAGAATTAATACCCAGAGAAATGCTGTGATTATTTATTTATTTTGAAAAGAAGGAGCCAGAGAAAGTCTTGTACTTGTTGTGGTGTGGGAAGACATTTGATAATACTAGGTAGATGTTTATATTTTTGTTTGAAGTTATTAATTCCATAAGGAAAAGTATTCTGTTTTCTAACAATATGTTCATATGAAAGTCGACTTCATTTATTCATGTCTGTGCTTGGGACATAGACATTTAATTGTGAATAGGAAGAGATTTATCTTTTGAATGAAAAACCTGCTCTCTTCTACTCTCCTCTACCTGTGTCCCTTCAAGAAACCATCATGGTTTACTAGGGCCTTATCAGCAATACTCAATAAAGACAGTTAACCTTTGCATTCACAGTCAGAGAATTCAGCCTTTAAACCATTCCTCACAAAAGGTCAAGCTGGAATGGTTTTAAAGTAATGTACATGCAAATTCATTTTTTCTGAGTTCCTTTTGTGAGATTTTCTGTCTCCCAATATGTACAAGGGACTAGATATAGTGCAGGAGGCTACAGAGAATTCTATGCATAAGATACAGTTGTTCATCAGACACAGAAAAAAGGTACTTTCGCTATACACTTTAGAAATCATTACTGTACTGTAACTACCAAGAAAAAATACTAACCTGTGGCCTAGCTTTTTGACATTGTACATTACAGTTTTGCTACGCTCCACAATCTTTAAATGGAAAATACATCAACATTTGAAGGCTTGGTTAAAGGTAAAAAAAGCACTTTATCTTCCTGTTGTCCATGGCTTTTGAGATAAATGTTATGTTTTCCTCTGCCACAGTATTCTGCACTTTAAAAAAGTAGATGTAAAAGATTTACATAGAGATTAGAAACACATTTCTTTCTTCCTAAAATGGGAGAGGTTAGTATGTGATGCTACCCTATGAGTTGTTTCTATAGGTCTGAAGGTAAGACTTGGGGACAATGTATAACTCATGCTAGAGTCTTTCAAAGATAAATCAGTCTAATGTAAAGATGTAGTTGGGAGTCCTGGTCATGCTTTTGTACTGTGTCTCTTAACCTTTGGGATTTTGATACTGCCTTCCCAGGATTCCGATTAGGCCATGAGCAAGATTGTTTGTAAGCTTTTGTGGCAGAAATATCACTAGGGAGTTTTCCCATCAAATCATTTCACTTTGTGCTATGTTATATAAACTTTGAAAATCCACATCCAACACAGTTGTTTCTACATCCTCTAAGGATCCGGTATTCCAAAGAACAAAGATAAGGATTCAGATATGAAAAAAACCCAAACTCACATCAAGTTAAGAAAAGACCGTTCTCTCACTTTGTCATGTAGGTTCCAGGGACATCTCCATAGGGAAAATCACTCTAATTTTCTTCTGTCTTGCTTAAAAGGAAACCTGGAAAACATGGCTTAGAAGTTGTACCATTGTTTTTATTTTGAAATACTCTGTATATTTAAAGAGCCTACAGAAACCTACATAATGTCCTGTTGTACTTTTGTAGGCAGCCATATATAATGCCACTGTAAAGCCAGAGTGACTTAACAGTCCCAAGAATGAAGATTGACATTTATGTACTAGGACATCAGGTCCTTTGCTAATTCTAAGATGCTACATGTTAACTCCTTGCTCCACAACAAAACTCTTCTTTGTGAAGAAAGATACTGTGAGGTTGCTATCTATGAGCACTGGCTTATATTCCTTGTCACAGGAAGAAATGACTGTTGTCTAAGCCACAACAATGCGAGACACAGAATGTGAGACTTTATTCTCAGCAGTATTACTGCAGCTAATCACACAAGGCCAGATTTACAGAGGTACCAAATAAGTGAAAACAAACTTATGGTGTTCAACAATTTTAGTAAAAAAAAGTGTTCTGTCTTTACCTCTCTTCTTATACCTCTAGATTACACATTAAGTAGGATTGTCTGATTTATCTCCTGTGTATTTGGACTGCTTGAAAAGTACTATATGAGGACAGAGTCTGCTTGAAAGTTACTACATGAGGACAGAATATCTTTCTGCAATTTTAAATTAGCAATTAGCAGTGCTTTGTTAAATCAGTGCATTTACATCAGCAGAAGTACAGCAATGATATGTCTAAAAATCAGTGCTGCAAGTAGTAGAATGCCTCAGGCATAAAAATCAGGCCTTTAGCCATATTTGTGTGTTTAATCAGCCCTTTTCAGTTCATCTGGGCAGCATGGTTTTGAATTTACAGGTTCCACCTTCCTGCTCCTATAACTCTTGAACGGACAAATTATGTTAGTAAATGACATCACACTACTGAAAAATCACTTCCTTTCCAGTTTGTACAAGGTAATTGTGTACATTTAATGGAGGCACATAAACTGACAACACAAATAATTTGAATTTGTGCTTTCTAAATACATTGTTCTTTGTAACATAATCAGGGTGGAAAGTGCAGATTTTTGAACCATATCCCCTGCTATCTTTCTTCTTCAAGTTAAGTATTGATGACAGTTGTACTTCTCAGTTGTGTAGATCTTATTATACTCAGAGTTGTTCATAAGGCATTTTTGAGTTGGATTCAAGAAAGGGGAAAAAGTTGCTAACTTCACCTTGAATACAGCAATGCAATTAAGTGGCTACATGGCACAACAGCTCTTTAAAGGCAGTATAAGTTTTAATTCAAGAAAACCTTTATAGAAAATTAATTTAACTTAAAATAGAAAAATTATCCCATTGGTATTTTGGTAGTTGATATATTATGGTGTGTTCAGACCTGTAGCTGAGAGAAAATTTCATAAACTACTGAAATTACAGGTAGCATGCTTTCCACGTGAAGTTATTCAGTAATGCTAAATTATATTATTTCTTAATAGAAAGCTAAAGTTAAAGCTAGTGCACACCTGTAAAGCAATCCATAAATGGCTTTGCACTTTTACTACTTGAAAACTAGTAGTAGAAAACTAGCCTTGGCTGCTTTATAAGCTAGCATAGCTTATAGATCAGCAGAGATGACAAAAGTTGAAAGGCAGTCTAGAATTTCAGGAGTTATCTATAATAAAGAGGAAAAGAGCCAGATGAATTGAGCCTCGGAATCCGGGTTTTACCTGGTGTTCAGTTTAAAGCCTTATATTGGAAAGGTTGTTAAATCTGAACACAGAAAGGTACCCAGCCATTTCACAGCCAGCATGCATGTTGTGCACTGGGAGGGGATCAGGGCTGGGTAGCCCCCTCTCCACAATCTGTCTTTCCTGATTGCACTTGTGGTTTGGGCATAAATGTGGTTTGGCTGTAAGTAGATTTGGAGGTAGTTAAGACTCATTATGAGAATACGAAGTCCTGTGTTTTCCATTATTTCCTTTAGGAGCAGCAGTAAGGAATGTGCCTGAAGTTCAACAGAGGCTGAGTCCTGGAAAGCAATCCAGAAAGACCCCAGTTCCCCCACCAGGCACTGAGTATCTGTAGATGCCTCAGTTTTCCCTGGTGATGCTGCGTAGACACATCACACTAATGAGCAACAATTTGCTTGCGTATTTCCCATCTGTGCTGAGAAGAGTATCTATTTTAGGATTTATCCTGTGTAAGGGTATTGCTAATCATCTGTCACATATGTTGAATTCACCTGAGGACTGTGATCTGACAAAGGTGTTCAAACAATTAGCTCTTTGTAAGCATGAGTTCAGCACATAGTAGTAGCCCCAATGGCTTTCACTTGATAAAGGGCTGAATGAGGTAAAAATGCCCAAGTCTTCCCTTTAATTGTATTCTTTACTATTACCTTAAACTACGTATATAAACAAAAGGTGATGGTAGCACAACGTGGAGGAGTAGTTTCAATTTTAAAGAAAGGATTGAGCCAGTTTTCTGTACTCGAAAGTGGTTGCTTGGTCATCCCTGTCCAGTAGAACATTTAAGAATTCGAATCTTAGTCCAGTAGAGAAACTCCTATCAAGATTGTAAGGCTTCAGGAGATATGTAAGGTTTCAGTCCCAATCTGTTTGTGTTTTTCATTTGTGTGGGATTGGTGTTGTTTGTTTCTTTGGTTTTGTGATAATTTTTCTTGGCTAATTTAGGAGTCTCCCTGCTAGCAGGCTGTAAATCCTATTCACTTCGTAATATATGTGTGAGGAAGGAAGTTGATAATAATTACCTTCCATTTTATTTCTTCTGAAACAATAGGCTTCAGTCCTAACACAAAAGTGCCTAGCTGTGTCAAACTTTATAGATGGTTGCAAAAATAGCTAGCAACAAGCTGGTATTGACTGTCACTTCCTATAGGACTCAAGTTGACATCTACTATTTCAGATACACTTCAGTTTAGAAATATTCTATGTGCCATTTCCCAATGACTTCTGCAGTTGAGCAGACATGAGATGAATGCAAAACCTGTCTATTGTGTAGACTCATGTTCCCACTTAATTTTCATGCAGGGAAAATTATTATTCCATTTCATCAATGTTTTATTAGATTTTCCTCAAAATGTTAGCAAAAGAATATCATTCTTCAGAGACTAACAAATTAGTTAGTGTGTGCTGTTTCCCCAGGACTGGCATTGACATTTTCATTTCTGTAAGTATATCTTGTTTTCAGGGGAGCGTGGTACTATTTCTAGAATTTATCTCATACTTCCTGTCATTTCTCCCCCAAGTCATTATGAGTTGCAAGTGAGTGTGTGATTGGAAAATGATCTATTTGCCCAGAAGAGACCTCTACCTAGTAAGCTCCCTATTTTATTCAGTATTAATTTAGATGAGGTAGATAATATTCACTGTTCATGTAAATATGTCATCTACCCAGTCTACCGAGACCATTTGTGCTATTGCTTAATAAAATTTTTGGTATGTGAGTAGTGTCTCTGTGGCTCATGACATTTCCACCATACTGCTGATGGGCATAAAACAGAAGGCCCCCTTTGCCAAGGTGCTGTCTGTCCTATTGAACGTGGACTTTTGTAAGCCATAAGCCTTGATCAATGAATGAATGTATCTGGTAGGCAGCAAACTGCAGCATGATGAGCAGAGTGAAGATGTAGCGCTTAGGAGAGCTGCACTGATGCTTAGCACCTGATCTGTCAAGAATTATAGATTATATTGAGTAAAATACATTTCACTTTTGGGCATATGCTTCTGCAGCAGACTACAATGCTGTTATTTTGTAATAGACATCCAGAGCTTGCCAATGCAGTTTTAGAATAGCCAAGTGGAATGTAAAGATTTTAAGTCAAAAAAGGAAGGCTGAGCAGCGTAACAATAAATGGCAGTGCAGAGATCATGTGCTGAGCTGGTTCCAAACTGAACCAAAATGGCTGTATGGTTGTCTGTGCTATTTTTCAAGCTGATGTCTCACTGGCATATCTTAATTATTCACAGATCTTAACGCTATATTTTGTATTTTTTTTTCCAATAACATAACTGAGTGTTTTGTGCTAATATTACCATTCAGTGAACAATGTGTGTGGCATGTGCAACACTTTATGGATCTGAAAAAAACAGGAAAATTGTTTGGTATTTATTTCTGTACGTGCTAGAAAACTCAAGTGACTACTGAGAAGATTTATACGAAGCACATGTCTATGCATAGGGGGTGATGGAAGCTGAAAAATCTGAGAAGCTGTGAAAGCAGCTGATGTTGCTATTGCCAGTGTGAGTTGGATGGTGTCAAGAAAGGTATGTCCTAATGGAATGTTACCACTGAATTGGTATGGGATGTATTTTATAGTTTTCTGATCTATAGGATCAAAACTTGCACTCCTGGACCCTACAATTTTCCCCATAATCTATAGTTGGAAACCATTTCACTTTGGTTTCACTGGATGTTTTTTTAAGGAAAACTTCTGTTGAACAGGTGTGCTTTGCTGTTTGTCAGTGCCAAAGAACTTTTTTACGACCTCTTCCTTTAATAAAGAGCTAATGGTACTGGCAGGGACTAGCTATTACCAGTATCAATATTGTTTCCATTTGTGGAGAAGACACCTTAAGTCTGCTCTTAGAAGTAATAAAATAAACACACATTTGTCTTATGATGCTGCTGTGGTTTTTCGTTGAAACAGAAACCTACTTAAATTGCAGCTTCTGTGACTCTATCATCAAGTCTTTTTCTATGTGCATAAGAGGACTTGCATTTTAAATGATGGATTTTTAAATAATTCATCACAATGCCAAAATATTCTATAGCATTGATATGTAAATGTTTCTTGCATCTCACGTGACTCCCTCCAGATCAAGGCAGCAATAGCATAAAAGGGAATAGGAGATGGTGACAAGATGCAGGTCTACTGAAAGAAGCACAGAGTGAGCCAAATGAAGGTGCCTTCCACTGTCTTACCCAAGTCAGATCACAGAATCACAGAATGTTAGGAGTTGGAAGGGACCTTGAAAGATCATCTAGTCCAACCCCCCTGCCACAGCAGAGTTCACTAGACCAGGTCACACAGAACCGTGTCCAGATGGGTTTTGAATCTCTCCAGATAAAGGAGACTCCACAACCTCTCTGGGCAGTCTGTTCCAGTCTTCTGTCCCCCTCACTGAAAAAAATTTGGTTTTCTCTCACTTGTATCTGTCCTGCCATTAAGTTGCACAGACTGAGTGTGCTCAACTTTTCTAGCAATGATAAAATATTGTTAATTTTAATTTCAGAGGACACAAACACTTAAACCAAGATGCAGAGTAAAATGCAGCTGAGTCAGCAGTAGTGGCAGAAGTAGTAAGCTCTCTTGGAGGGCTGGCTTAGGCAGCTGGTAGCTGGAGCATCTTAAATTGGATCACCACTCACAAAACAGAAGTGGGCAACCACAGTGCCCCTTCTGCATATAATATTTTTCAGAGTGTGTGTATGCTGTGAGTTGCCAATGTTCACATTGGTCTAGAATTTGTCCCAAGAATCATGGCATCAGGGCAGATGATTGGTATATATTTTACACAAATTCCCTGCTTGCTGCAGAGGGTTATGATGGGTTTGTTTCTTGGTATTTTTTTATTATGATCTTAGATGTCTGGTTTAAATAGAGAGATGTAAAATTGCCTAAATGGGGTTTTTCTTCCGATTTTTGTTAAAACAAAAAATAAGTGAAGGTTTCCCTAAGAAAATGATGTTTTCTACATGAGGAAGTTGCCTACCTATTTCCACTTCAGATAAAAGGCCCAGTTCCCCTTATCTTGCAATGATTTGGTGTTCACTCATATGGATTTTTACCCCAGTAAGGTGGAAAGAAGTGTTCTTTGTGAAAGACTATCTGAAATAGATTTGGAGCACAAAGCATGAAACAAGAAAACACAGTTAAACTTTTTAAATGATCAGTTTTATTTCACATACAGTAGTTACTTCTGTGGTCAGCAGGAATAAAGTTTACTGCTGTTGGAAACTTGAAAAACTCAAATGTGTTCCTCTAAAATTTCTCATCACTGTAAGCAAACAAGAGCACACCTTTCAAGAACTAGGCACCTCCTTATTTTAGTATCGGTAAGGTTTCTATCCTAACAACCTGCTCAAAAGTATTTACAAAAATGTGATTTCAACAAAGAGCAGGAAATGCTATAGTCCTGTACAGCAAAGAAATCCAGCTTATTGATTATGAACTGCCTAAGCCAGAATTTCATCTTACAGGGAGCTGAGAGATACCTGTATACAAAAATTGAACAGGGATTAATATGAATGCCTTTGTGATTGTTATCATACTTCACTAATACTAATCCTTATGTCAGTACAAGTCATATGACAATTAAGTCTAATGACAGATGAAGTCCATGTCTTCTATTAAAAAATACCTTCTGTGAAGCTTTCAGAGGAAGATGAAATAGGAGGAGGAAGAATTACCTGTCTGCTTAATTTAATCTAGAGCTAATTGAAATATTTTTTTTTTAATGCACTTTTAAAAAACTATAACTTTTAAAAGAGAGGTAAAATTATAATGCATCCCACATATACAGTGTGTATCAGGTAGTTTCCTCTTATAGATACTTTCTTCTGAAAAAATAAACAAATGCAAACCTCAAAACTGTAAATTTTCACAGTCCAGGGCTAAGAATGAGATAGCAAAGCTGTTCACCAGGATAAATGAGGTGCTACTAACAGAATTTCAATACCAAAGTTTAATAATATCATCATCGGTAGCTCTTGAAAGAAACCTGACTGCCTAAAGACAACTTAATTTTAAACACTGAGACAAGTCAATCAGTGTACACCTAAAAATATGCATTGAGGGATGCAGTTTGCATGCATTATGGCCTTGGGTTCCCCTTCCCCTTTTCCCTTTCTCCTTTCCCCTTTCCTTTTTCTCCTTTCCCATTTCCATTTTGTTTTGTTTATTTTGTTCTTTAACCTGTGAAATGTTGATTTCTTTCTTTGACTTATCCAGGAATGTAAGCACATGCATCAGGTTCTGCTTGTTGCTAATCCCTGGGTAGAGAAGGAGAGTTTCCAGGGCACAGAGGAATAGCCTTCAACTTAAAATTCTGTTCTGCCTGTCCTAATGCCTAAACATCTCTCTCACCAGGCTGTTTATCTGGTGGTAGGAAGATGTTGATGAGCTGAAAATGTAGATGTCAGCTCACTCAATGTACATTGACTATGGCCCGAGAGTTCAGAAGGTGGGGCCATTGTCTCATTTTTAGCAGTTTCAGAACTGATAGCCTGTAACATTTAAAGTGGCTAAGGGCACATGGGAAAGCAAACTACAGAGAAATCTGTAAAGCCATCTTAGTGCTCTTGGGAGTGCTATCCTGGATCATGACTAAATGGGTATTGCTGATCAAGTGCCTATAATTTTGGCAAGGCTGTGCGAAGGAATAGATCTATGGAATCTAACTTTTGGGGGTTTTTTGTTGATTTATTTTTGGTGTTTTGTTTTTTTTTTTAAATCAAAATGCCTATTATGAGCACTAAGTGTTTTTTATTTGTGTTTCATGGAACTCAGTGTAAGTGATGCAGGGAGGAACCCACTTCCACTTGGCAATCATTGTTACACTTTTTGCTCTGAACATGCTACAATTACAATTGTTCCATGAATAACTCTCTGCATAGGCTGGTAAAGAAGCTATTTCTGTTCATGGTCAAAGGGTAAATGAAGAAAAGTGTTATTTCCTAGTCATTGGCTTTAACTATCATCCTCAGGAAGAAAATACCTCTGTATCCTTTAAGTCATGTGGAATAATAAGATTTATGGAAGATAATATAGTTACCCATTGACTCCTGGAACGCAGTACAGCAAACCTGATTTTAGGTGTGATTTAGAACTTAATGAATGCAGGAAAGTCATAGTTTTATCAAGGGCATTGGTCTTGCAACTTTTCTGAACAGACATTTGAAAGACTATCTCTAGCTAGTCCCAGTGATTAATACTGCAGCAAAATATCAGTGAAGAGAAACAGTTGGTGGCAGAATACCATATCACAGAATTATAGAATAGTTTAAGTAGGAAGGCAGCTTTAAAGGTCACCTAGTCCAAGACCCTTGCAATGAACAGGGACACATATAATGATATCAGGCTGCTCGAAACCCTGTCCAGCCTGACCTTGAATGGGGTTCCAGGGATGCGGCATCTACCACCTCTCTAGGAAACGTGTGCTAGTGCTTCACCAACCTCACTGTAAAAAATTTCTTCCTTGTATTTAGTCTGAATCTCCCTTCTTTCAGTTTTAAACCATTACCCCTTCTCCTGTTGCAATAGTCCCATCTAAAATGTTTGTCCTCATCTTTCTTATAGGCCCCCTTTAAGTAGTGAAAGGCAGCTATAATGCCTCCCAAGAGCCTTCTCTGCTGCAGGCTGAACAACCCCAGCTCTCAACCTTTCTTCATAGAAGAGGTGTTCCAGCACCATGATCATTTTTGTGGCACTCCTCTGGACTTGCTCCAACAGGTCCATGTCTGTCCTCTGCTGAAGGCTCTAAAGCTGGATGCAATACTTCAAGTGGGGCCTCACTAGAGCAAAGTAGGGGACAAGAATCATCTCCCTTAACCTGCTGGCCACACCTCTTTTGATGTAGCTCAGGATATAGTTGGCTTTCTGGGCTGCAAGTGCACGTTGCTGGCTCATATTCACAAGACAACTGTTTTGGATCTTTTACCAGTTCTTCTGTCCATGGGATATATGTGTGCCCACCTTGTAGCTCTCCCTGAAGAAGCAGTATGGAAGAAGCAGACCCATCTGAAGTGACCATCAGGTGGCTCATGCCTCCACTATAATGTAGCTATTGTGGAGATGTACCTCTCAGTCAGTGGTTTCCTTCCCTTCTGCCTGCCCAAATCCCTATACCATTGAGGCTTCTGTGGCATAGAAATGGACATTAAAGCTAATACGCTGCATCACATTTTTAGGAAATTTAGAATTTGCTTCTTGAAAAGACTTCTTTCCTATCTTCTTTAAAAAAGTCAAGATCTTCATGAGACATCTGCTTTATCTGCACAGTTAGAAGGGAAGATCATGTGCTGTTTTACAAATACATAGGCAGAAAAAGACTGTTCAGTAGCTTTCAGCGTATATGGATAAAGAGAACTGAACATAATAAGGAGAATACATGATCTTTGATACTGTTTATTTTTTTATTTTCTATTGCTTTTTTACCTTACCTCTTCTGAGTTATCTTTGTGGCCTATCAGTACTTTTCTGAAGAACATCTCTGAGAAAAAGATTTTTGCTGGCCAGTTTGCTGATACAGTGTACTATATTACCTGAACCAATGCCATCTTTCTCTCTGAATTCTACTTTTCTCTAAGTATAGTTCCTCTATCTTGTTCTAAGTAGTATGTGTATTAAAAAGTGTATGTAAGTAACTATAGAGCCATATTTTTACAGCTTTTTTAGGCCTGTATAATATTTCATTTTTTCTTATTTCTAGATTTTAAACTTTCTTTTGACAGCAGTACCTTAAAAGGTATGTTATTGCAGAATTAGTTTCTGTTGGTTTGCATTATAAGCACTCATCAGAAAATCTCATTGATTTCAGTAAAATAAGGAAAATTTTTCTGAGGTATTTAGATTAATATTCATTTTCAAGACTTGAAAAATAGGAGCCTGGCATTGTGACACAACAGAAGAAATAGTCACAGAAGCAGGTGGGAAAAATTTTCCTGTGTCATGATTTGTGAGATAGATTCTAGATATGTTGTCATTGACCTTGTTGCTGTCTAATGGCTTTCTTTACTACACACCCTTGTTAGTGGCACTAGAAGTTCAATCAGCACATAGAACCAGGGCATTGTGCATGTGTGTGGTAAAAGGCATTTTGTGGCCAAGAGTGTAACAACAAAGACAATAGGCATCAAAATTCAAAGGTCTTAACAATAGTGGGTAAGGATAGATATCTCGGTTTTGGTAACTGCATTTAATCACAGTGAGGTTCTTTTGATTGAATCTTTCCCAAGCCAGCTGAAGAGGCAGAGGGCTTTATTTTCCACTCACCTCTCACTTGGCAGCAGTGCCAGAGGAAGACAAACTCATGCTCCAGAGGAAGTGTTGGAGGGCAGCTCTGGCTCTGCTGTATCAATCTCCGCAGTGGTGCAGCGCTCATACCTCTTCAGCCAGCTCTAATGCTGAGACCTTCTACATTGTAAAAGCAGCTCTGCTGAAAAGACAGTGAGATCTCAGGCCATGTTATTTTCCCTTTATGATATCTGCAAAGGAAGGCAGTCTGTTTCTGCCTTTTGTCTGGCTCAGGTCCCTTGAAGCACCTTTCCTCTCTACTTGTAGGTGGCTGAGTCTTTCTTAACAAAGTGATAGGGAATTGGAGCATATGGAGGATGTCTTCTCTCTTGCTACTAGCTTCAAGTTGGAAGATTAAGCTTAAGGTCATTTTCAACTCAGAAAATCAAGTACAGGTGTATATTTTACAGCTTATCAGTACTTATAGTGGTTGGAAGAAAATGAAGGCTAGTCATAAAAATAAGGGGCAGTGTTACAGCTTTTGCAGCCATGTCATCAAAAATACTATTTCTTTTTTACACTGAGCTACTTGCAGTGTGTAATACACTGAACAGAGATTTTATGTGTCCGTTTTCCCTTCGTTTCTGGCAAGGTAAACAAGTGCTTTGCTTCAGCAGATGAATGCACCCATGCTTCTCTTCATATATGGGCTATGTGTGAGAATTATGCCAACAATTTCTGTTTAGGAGTGCTCTGCATGGAGATACCACATAAAGCATTGAAAATGTATCACATAGTTCTGGGAAACACAATAGGAATCTTTCTGCAAGTGAAATAATTATATTTTAGCCACGTTGGAAACAAACAATCTGGCTAGCTCTAAGTCTGTATTCATATGTAAAAAGATCATTTATGCATTGTAATGCACCCTTGTCCAAATAATTGTGCTGGAATATTGTATGAAGGTTTTTGAACAGCTCAGTAATAGCCATACTGTTGGATAACAGCAATACCATAAGCCTGCATAAGTATTTCTAACTATGTGTAAAGTATTTCTAACTATGTGTAAATTCATCTTTTATTCCTTTGTAATTTATCCCACAGTTTTCATCTTCTGTGTAGTTTGAGAGAAACTAACTGTACATGATATGTTTCCTAAGCCAAATCAGCTCCATGTATAGGTTATATTGGTGTAGGGTAGAAGTGACACCACATCTGTAGAAGGGTGCTGGAAGATGGGGTGGTTCAGAGGAGTCATGGTTGCCATTCAAGGTCTGTTTATCTGACAGTGCTGGGTAGAGCAGCCCAAGGCATCTCTCAAAGATCTCTATGTACCTATTTGAAATACTTCCAGTGAGGTCCTTCATCAAATGTTCTTAAAACCTTTAAGCATAAAAATCTTCTCATGAACAGTAGCTGAATAAAAAGAGGACATATGTAACCAGTATAATTTCTCCAAGAATGGAAATTGAAGAAAACATCCCTTAATGCTTGTCCTGTCTTTAGATGGTGTCCCCAGGCATCCTTACAATGACCTATTGCTTGGCCTAATCTGCTGTTGCTGCTTTTGTGCTCCTACATAACCAAACAACATTGCTTCTAACACCTGCACTAGCTCAAGTATTTTGAAACAGGAGCATCTTGAAAGATAGCCTCCAGTAGAAGTCTGAATGAGCTTTGCCTGTTTAACAAATAGAAACAACCAAACCAAAATGAGACTTGATTTGATAGAATGCAGAGTAACTTGGGCATATTAAAGGACTTCATTGTAGTGGAGAAGGGCATAGTTATACGTGATTGGGGCATAAATGTAAACATATCCCCATCAGACACAGATTTATGAAAGGACCATGATTAGCTGCTGGAGTAAACTATACCGGGAAAGAGATGAATTGTCAGTCCTTTGATGTTTACAGGTGGAGATTGAGTGCCCTCCAAGGCGATATGCCTAAAGCAGTCGTAAATTATGCTTTACTCTAATTTATGTTACCAGCTTGGTGAAAGTTAATAGGGTAAATGGGTGAAATAAACCTGTGACATTGAGAATAATCCAATTGTTCCTTAAGACATGAAATATCTGGAAAAATGGAGTGATCTCAAAGTCTCTAGCTGGAACATTAACATAATAAAGCAATGTTTGCAAGTGCCATCAGCACATTTTCAAATGGGCAGCAGACTCTTTAGTGGGTATGTGCAGAATAAATAATTTTATCAGTTTTTATTTTGAACAAAATTTTGTGGAAAAGATATATTGTATTTCTGAAAGTAATGTAGCCATGCCAAGATCAGCTGAGTATATGTATATGTGCTACAGCACCTTTCACAGGTACATGTGTATAGTATACAAATGGCAAACGTGGCTTGAATTTGACTGCATCTGTTCTGAAGCCCAACTTCTCGGTGACTTTTTCAGAAGAATTCGGTTGCACAACGATTTAAAAAAATAGATGTGCAGGACATTCCTTTGTCAAAAAGACACAGCATCTTTCATTTGGAAAATGAAACCCCTATTAAAGCAATTGAAAAAAACCCAAATCACCCACCCTGTCCTTCTAGATCTTATAGAAAGTATTTTCAAATGGTAATAGTATTCTAGGCAGAAATCCAGAGCATTATATTTGCTGCCTGGAAATATAATTTAGGAGTTGTAATATATTCCCTAATTAAAAATATCACGCACAGCAGTGATTTTATTATTCATTTATTATTTGGATCATTGAACTAATCTGAAGAAAAGCAGCGTTCTGAGAGGCACAAGTGAAGAGGTTTCCTTCCTTTTTTTATAAACAAATACTTTGCTTTCCACTAAAAGGGACAATATTTTTTTTTGTTTGAAAAATAAGAACTTAGTATGCCTTGCTATACAATTATTGTTAGAGCTATTGCACTTTAATTGCACCACAAAATATATCTGGAGTATTACACAGCATTTTTAAATTGTCTGTCAAACACAACAGAAAAATTATACTTCCCTTTTACTTGCTGAATGCTGTTTCACAAAGAAGTAGTAAGATACAGAGAGAAAATAGCCTGAAATCCAGCATATGTTTATGGTGGAGGAGGACCCAGGGAACTACAGACCAGTGAGCCTCACCTCTGTGCCTGTGAAAATCATGGAATAGATCCCCATGGAAGCAGTGTTAAGGCACGTGCAAGGTAAGGAAGCCATCTGAGACAGCGAGCACAACTTCACTAACGGCAAATTCTGCCTGACCAACCTGGTGGCCTTCTGTGAAGGGGTGCAGCACTTGACAAGGGAAGACAAATCAAATGTCATCTACCTAGACACCTGCGAGGCCTTTTACACAGTCCTACATGGCATCCTTATCTATAAATTGGAGAGAGATGAAGGATGAACTATTCGGTGGGTAAGGAATGGGCTGGTTGGACGCGGCTGGAGAGTTGCAGTCAATGGTTCCATGCCCGGGTGGAGATTGGTGTGATGACTGGTGTCCCTCAGGCTCTATCTTGGGACCGGTGCTCTTCAATGACTTCATCAATGAAATAGACAGTGGAGTCGAGTGCACTGTCAGCAAGTTTGTAGATGACATGAAGCTGAGTGGTGCAGCTGACGCAACAGAAGGGAGGGATGCCATCCAGGGAGAACTGAACTAACTCGAGAAGTGGGCTAATTCATGTATTAATTGCTCTTCATACATCCTCACTTTGTCAAGAGGAGTCCAGGTGCTGCATTCAAGCACAATATTAGGAATACTATCCAGCATATTTTCTGTTGGCATGGGGTACCTTTTGTTTCTATGAAAAAAACCTAAGCCCATGTAATACTGGAGTGGAAATGACAGTTGTAAAAGGTTATACATATACATGTGTACCAACATTTTTTATAGTTCATGTGCTAATAAAATTAAATAAGAAACTTTGTGTATATCTCTTAAATCCATTACTAAATACAGCTTTACCCTCATAGAAAGCCAGATTAAGCCATTTAGTGTTGTCTATCACTAGGTCATAAACAGCAATTTTTTTTCTTCATGCTAAAGTAGCTTAATCCATTAATCCTTATGCAAAATGTAAATTTTTATATTAAACAATTAGAACAAGTCTTTGTTGTGCTTTTGTTCTCTTTCAATGTACACCTGATTTATTATTCAATAAATTTTGTCCTTCATATTTGTTATCTCTGCACTGTAACCCTGCTGCTTGAAAATTCAGATGTGCATTCTAGACAATAATAGGGAAAATCAAGTTTTCTTCTGACTGTAAATTTTAAGCATTTATTATATTCAGATCTGAATTATTATCTCTTTTTTTGTTTATCTAATGAAATAGCTAAATGTTATTGATTCAAAGTTTAGTGTTACTCCTTATCCTTGCAGCCAAAATATGCAAAATAATTGCAATGGTACCTGCATTAAGCCCCTTGAAATGCAGAACTGTGTTGGAAACTAATACCTGAGTGAGGTGAAGTGAAAAATTCTTGCATGATACTCGTTAAACCAAAGGAAGCCTGGGAAAATCATGTCAGAATGGTATAAGATGACATATTATTTTATATAAATTGAAAATGGATTGGGCTTTATCTGCAAGTACTTTAGAGGAGAGGTTCAAGATCTGAAACAATCTCTTTTAATTGGTGATTTGGTCTGAAAAGCAGGATGCAGTTCAAGCAGGACAAATGCAAATTACAGCACTTCAGTAAGAGTAATCAGCCTGAGCAATGAGAGACAGAAAGTGGCTAATGAGGCAAAAGTAGCAGGAAAGAAAAAAAAGAGAGAGAGAGACTTTGTGGAAGGGAACAGCATTTGCCTAATTTCTGAGGTGGGAGAGCAGGGAGGAGGAGCAGAAAACAACCTCAAACATCTGGTATCCTGGTTTGGTTATTATACTTCAGACAAAATACTGGCCAGCTGAAGAAAATTGAGGAAAGCATGGAGAGTCATCAGAGGTCAGAAAACATGACTTGAAGAGGAAGGAAATAATCTATTTCCTTCATCCAGTGACAAGAGGACATGAGCTAAAGTTACAAGAGATTTGTAGACATTAAGAAATACTTTCTAACTAAGATCTGGCATAAACTGAAAAGAGCTGCTCTGGAATATTCACAAAGGCCTGTGAAAGGATGATTTTAGTGTGGTTGATACTGACTTAGGAAGAATAAATAGATAAAGGTCTTATGAGCTATCTCAAGTTCTGTTTTGTATGGTTAGTAAATATGGGTATGCTAACATGGAACTACATAAAAAAGAGTAATTTAAAAATAAGCAAACCAAAAAAAATTACATGCTTTTTGTTTTAAGTATTTGTTTTTTAGCAATGACCCTCCTTAAATAACTTCATTTCACCTTTCATAACTATGCAATTCAGTTTATACTTTGCCAGTTAAACTTACATCAAATATCACCACAAGTTTTTCCTACATAGCATCTTCTGCTTGATAAGAAGTGTCCAGAGAAATACATAAAGGTATTACTTTATCTTCCCCCATATGTGTTCTTAAAATTTACCATGACTCTGAGGCTTATGCAGTTTTGGTAAGTTACATCCTTGGAATGTTATAAGAAAAAACATTCTTTTGTGATATCCATGGAGAGAACCCTTTCTTTCTCCCTTTCCTCTTTTCACATTTATTACTTACAGCACAACGATATGTCTTTAGATGAAGGAAGAATCTGAGAAATCTCTCAAATATTGTCTCCCAGGCCAAATACCAATGTTCTGGCAGGAATAACCACTACTTTTACCAGTATTGCTATAAAATCCAAGTCTCAGCTCACTGGAGATTTTTTCTGTCAGCTGATTTATATTTCTAGTAAAAAAAATGTATTGAAAGAAAAAAATGGAGCTGAATGGCCTTCAGAAGAAGTGGAGTACAAATTGAAACTCTGAATATAGGAAAACCTTTCTAATCTTAGCTTCCTTTGGACTATGTTACTTCAACATTTTATTCTTCTTTGAGCATGTTTTCAACCTGCTTTGATTTTTTGCCACTTTAGAAAGAAGTTTGTTCTTCACCTTGGGAAATAACATTTTCATGTAATATACTCTACTGCAGATCTCAGATTGCCTGTAATTTACAATTGTGAAAATTCTAGAGAAATTAAACGAATGAAGGGAATTTCAATTCTTCAGCTGCTCAGATCCAGCAATGACATCTGAAACAACCCTTTCCAGTTCTATTCTGTTCTCCCAAGCTCATTCTAGTTCTTCTATCCTTATGCTGTACCCTTACAACTCTGAAACCAAACTTGCAATCCAGTACTATGTCCTCCATTCAACCCACCTCACATTGTCCCTACCTCACACTGTCCCTATTTTTAAAATCTTCTTTGTCTTCAGGTGCTCAGGCAGAAGAGGAAGAAGTCTTAAAACTTAAGTCCTTGTAGCTGGTTCCCACAAGTCAGCATCTCCCATGCTTGCTCTTGCCTTCACATATCTTGCCTCAGATACAACTTCTTCCACGTAGCTGTGATAAATCTCTAGGCAGAGAAAATATACTTGTCCAGTAAGCCTATGCAGGATGAATTTTAGAAGCACATGTCTGAAAAAGGAAAGGAGTAACTAAAAGAAAAAAAACAGGACTTTTGTGTTATATCATACTCTTGCTGTCTTTAGCTGGAAGTCAGATAAGTTTTGCTTCCTGAGGTAGTGGGAGTATGGTTTCAAGGAAAGAAAGGGAGAGGGACCTCTTAGAACACAGTTCGTCTTTTAGGGAAATCATGAATTAAAACACTCCACAAGACTGAATTTCTCATTCATGGCCTCTCTTTCCCACAGCTGGATGAAAAGTGGATAATTATAAGTGAAGAAGTCAGAAACCTAGTGCTGTTGGTACCTATTGCTGTGAGTCATAAGCCTGGAGAAAATTTCTTTATGGCAACTTGGTATATCTTATGCTATCCATGGGGTTATTTATTCCACAGCAGTAATTATCAGCACATTGGATCAGTCTTGTTCCATACATATTCTTCCCTAGTACAGAGAAGATGATGTCAGGATGGAGATACCTTTCTTTCACTTGGGAAGCTGGTTTAATTGGTGATAACTATTAGATTTTCTTTACAGACAGTATAGAAATTGTGAGAGATTGGAGAATGTCTCAGAGCATCAAGCTTGACTTACTCACTAAAAAGTTCTTTCCTTAAAAGGGAACTGATCAAAGGGCCCATTATCACAAGCAGTCTACCCCCTTTGGCTACTTGAATGAAATTTGCCAGGTTGTTGAAAACTGGATCATTTGCTAGTAATGGATTTCTTTTTTCTTTTTCTTTTTGTTATTTTTTTAACAGCATATTTCTTTCCACAGTCACAAATATTAACCACATGCAACCCATTCATTTCTCATCGTGCCCCGTATGTCAGAGTTTTTGTTATTCACAAAGTTTACCATAATTTTATGTCTCTCCTTGATTGTTTTCATGTAATTTTCTAACATTAGACAAATGACAGTGACAAAGATTATTTCACAACTGGTACATCTTGCTTCTCTTGCTGTTTTCTGTTTTGTGTAGTTACTCCATTTTTAGACTCTAGGCAAGAAAAGGAAAAAGGCAAAAAAAGGCCATATTTTTGAAGTTCTTTTTCTCAGTATAAGAATATTTGTATTTTTTTGCTAAGGTAGATCTTGACTGACATTCACTGTTGGCTTGCTGGTGTATCTGGAGCATCAGAAGCTCCACATGACCAGGCATCTGCAGGGCAGGCACAGTTGAGCAACAATGTACAGTCTGACTTCTGTGTCAAACAGTTTACTGACTGCGTAACTCAAGAAAGGCAGTGGAATATATGGGTGAACAACAGAGTAGAACTCTTTGTAGAATTGTGTAAAATTCACATTTATTGTGATAAATGTGAAAATACAGCCAAATGCAGAATTAAAATAACTTCCAGAGATAAAATAATTTTAGACATTACTCTGTGTATTACAGCTGAAGAAATTTCTTTTGCCTAACATAGAAACAACATTTTTTTAGTTTTTGTTTGGTTGTATAGACAAATATGAATTTATCTAATGGGTATGTATAGGAAAAAGAAGAAAGAAAAGAGATAAAATTAAATAGGTTGTGGTAGGTACATAATATGTCTATTATGGAAAGAGATTAAAAAGGTTGTTTTTTCTACCATTGGTGATAGAATAAGGCTATCTTAACCAGGAAGATTAATTTAGTCAATGATACTGGCATAAAAAGTAGCAAGGAAAAAATTTTGCAGTAAATAAAATGATTCAACTGTTTTGCTCTAATATAGTTTCTTCAGTGATAAAATAATTTTGGAGGCTGCTGAATAGCATGAATTCTTTAGTATCTGTCTATCCATGCTTAGTATATTGTAAAAGTCCAGTTAATCAAAAATGGTCTACTCTCCTGTTCTTTAAAGAAGGCACTTTTAGTTCATCAGCTTATTTTAAGATTGTAGGAGTACTTGCAAAATTACTAGAAACCTTTTAGCTAGAACACTTGCATATATTATGTTACTTTGGATTTGACAATTGACTTCAATTATTATTCCTGTTACAATTCTCAATATAGACTATAAGGTGTTAAACTTGTCTGCCTAATGTTACTGAAAGCTTGATTGTGGGTTTTTTTCAGTTTGTTCAGTCACTGGTAAGGCATTTCATTATGATGTCTTTTCTTAGATCCAGAACAGAAAATGACTGACATTAAAAGGCAGAATTTTTTTATAAAAGATGTTAAGAGTTTGCACCTCTGTTTTTGAAAGTAACTGAGTCAAAAATTGCTCAAAAAACTTGCTGGATGCTCACTTAGAACTAAAAATTGTAAGACTGCATTATCCCAAATTCTAAGCATCTCTAAACTTCAGGTTTTAACTTATTTTCAGTGGAATTCTTTCTATAGGAACACTGCTGCTGAATTGGTTGACTCTTTTGAACTGTGAAATGTCAGTTTACATTTTACCAAGTTGTTCCTTCTGCCATCACAGAGATGAAAAAAATGGCATTCCTCCTCCCTATTCCTCATATAGTAGATGGCCATTCATTTTATATACTCAGTTTTTATATTTTAATCTGTAAGAGCATCAGCAGGAAGTGTGATAAGAAGTTTGCATAAAATTGTGTATTTTCAGATTAAAAAAGAGCCTTCAAAAGGCATCAATAGGAAAATAATTTACAAATGCTAATTGGTAGTGATAGAGATGTCTGCCTAATTTATAATTTTAATGTGTCACTTTAGCTTCTAACCTTTGCTGCCTCTTTCATTTTCTCAGCTAGATTAAAGAGCTCTTTATTACCTAGTTTTTCTCTCTGTGGAGATACTTTCATAGAGTAGTCAAGTTGTTCCTCATACCTTTTGTTAAAAGAAACAGCTTGAGATCTTTGAATCTTTAATTGTAGAACAAGTTCTTAGCTATTCAAATTTTGTGGGTTTCTTTCAACATGGTTCACAATCCTTCAACACCTGTTTAGACAAAGGAGCACCAGAACTATTGAGATATTACCAATGAGCAAAAAAGGCAGAAACGCTTCAAGGTCTACCTCAGTGTATACATCAATATGCAAATATATTTTTATATGTAATTATATATGTGTGTGTTTGTGAGTGTATGCAAAGTTTATATTAGTCCTTTTCATGGTGACATTTCGTGGATGACTCGAGTTCATGAGCATCTTTTCATTGTTGTCCAGTGCTTTTTCTCTGTTTGAGTCTATATTTAATTTGTATCCTGTGTTCCTAGGTACATATGTGAATACTGTGTTATCTAAATTCACAGTCCATAAAGGCTCTGTCTCTTGTGGCACCCAGGATTACAGCTCCTGAGGTGACAAACTGCAGCTGTGTGGCACAACATGCACTGTTTCCTGCTGTGCGACATTTGTTTCTTTGGTGATTCAGACCAGAAGGCTGGAACGGCATCTTCTAGTGTGATATCACATCTTGAAAACAAGCAAGATGGAAAGAAACAATGACCTGACTTCTCCAGTGCTTACTAAAACCTATGATATTTCAGTTTATACTTCCACAATGAGCTTCTTATTGCATAATTTCAGTAAACTGCCTCTGTGCATTGTTACTGGGTATCAGTGAATATCGCTGATATCAGTGACAGATGGTACAAAACATCTTAAAGAATCCAAGCTTTCATGAGCGCTTCAATAAAATGACAAAAATGGGAACTTCAGCAGTAAGAAATCTGGAGAGCTACTATCCTGGAAGCTGGCCCTCAACAAAATAATACATGAAAGCATATGAAAACACACAGTAAATATGTGTTTCAGTTACTCAGTGATGCACATATGATCAATCTTATTTTTAAAGTGTCTCTGTATTTTTCATGGTGTTCCTAAAATGATGAATAAATTATGAAAATTGTCACTATACATAATGTGTTCAAATGGTGACTGTAAATCCCTGAACCATAGCACTGCATTTATCATCTGTCTTGTCACATCTACTGTAATATTTTCAGCTTAGGCTGTGGTTATATGTAGGTGCTAGCTATGGAGACCTTTCAGATTTATGAAGTGAAAATGTAGCTAGTGAAATACTGTATGATTTTAAAGTTCAAATATTGAGGGTTCTTCATTTTCTTGCTTTGTGCAGATTTCAGCAGTAATATGACTTGTCTCACAGTAGCATTTAATAACTGTACGGTATGCTCCCTGCAGTACTGTGTAGCTCTTTATAAGCCAAGAAAATGTAAGGCATTTACTGAATGAATCTTTCCTAGTTGAAAATCACTGCTGTAGAGTTAACATATTAAAATGCATTAAACAGATTGAAATTAGTGAAGTACTGTCTTTCCATGTCCAGTGGCAGGTATGGAGGTAGATTTACAGAAACTGTAAAAGAACAATCAAATTAGATTACTTAGGTTTCAGCACCAGATTGATAGCCACAGGCATAATTCCTGTGCTTTTTACCAGTTAGAAGGTCATTCAGAAGCACTCTATGTTCCTGCTAATTTACTTTCAGTACTAGTCTGCCTCCTGATTTTTGGCATAAAGCAGATAAACAGATTTCCTCCAAAGAAATTGCTTTAACTTTGTCAGTAAAATACAGGGACTACTAAATATGTTACGTGCCCTAATATCTGTACTGCTACTACCTGTGTCTGAGCTTCAAGCAGGGTTTTCATTCACTCCTAAGCGTGGTGAAAAAATAAGTATACAAACTTTGTGTTGACATTTGGTGGAAATGGAACAGGTATAAAAGATCCTCAAAAGGAAAGCAGTATTTTCCTCCTTTCTTTCTTAGTTACTGTGTTTGTTGCGTAGACTATAGGGTAACTCAGGTTGCAAAGGACCTCAGGAGGTCTGCAGCCCCAGTCTATGAAAGGAGATCAGATAAAGTTGCTCGAGGCCTTGTCCAGTTGGGTTTTGCACAATCTCTGTGGGAAACAGGGAAACCTGCTTCACTGCTGGACTGTCCTCACAGTGAAAAAGGTTGGGATTTTTTTATATCAAATTGGATAGTGTTTGCGGTTTGGGGTTTTTTTGTTTTGGTTTTGTTGGTTTTTTTCTCAGTTTTGTTACTCAGTCTGTATACTTAATGTTGTATTGTTTTTTTTCAGGTAAGAAAAATGTTGCTTTCCAGGGAAAAGTAAGTATACAGTCAGTGTCAGAATTCAGAGTCCTGGGGCCTCAGTATATAGGACATTTTTCTGCAAGTCTTTGTGTTTAAGTGACACAAGTCTACTGAGGAATCATATCACCCATTGCAGATATAGCAGAAGTAAAGCCCTTAGTCTGTTGTAAATAACTTTTTTTTTTTTTAAACTTTGCCAGGATTTGGGAATGTTTCTAGACATATATCAATATGTTAAAGGAATTCTTCTTGTATGTTCCATGTAGAAAGGCTTCATACAAACCCCAGGTCTGCTCTAAAGAGATTCTCCAAATCAAAAGGAATTGGAACATGGAAACAAAATGAGTCATTACTAAGGATATGCAAAGATAATTCATTACAATAAATAGCTCAGTTCATTAGAAACATTCAAATGTAATAGCCAATTTGCAGTAATTGGCTGTGTATTTGTACAATTATGAAATACTACAAAACTAATTTATTCTAAAGGCTACT
Source organism: Galbula dea (assembly GCA_013399015.1). NCBI lineage: Eukaryota > Metazoa > Chordata > Aves > Piciformes > Galbulidae > Galbula > Galbula dea. The sequence goes on from VWZX01005330.1 coordinate 2,682,080, forward strand.
GGCCCGTTCACTACTCTATGCTATCTTTTTGGAATGTATTGCTCCAGTATTGGAAACACAGTAGGTAGTATTCTTAAGTCAGTATAGGAGCTAATAGGCTTGGTTTCCTCAAAATGCCTGCACAGTGTCTGTATGAGCTGCAGTTTGCCTATTGGAACTTTGACATCATGTGCAAACAGCTTAGTGAGTAGGTGCAGTGTCCATCTGATTTAAACATTGACTGCTTTAAGGGGTTTGCCTGTTTCAGCTTTTGTAGGCCTAATAATGGGCATTATGGATAGTTGTATTCTCCAACCTAATTATATGCTGGCTCAATGGTTTCAGATGATTTAACTACTAATTGCTAACCAATGGTATAGGACTGTAGTAAACCACTTTGTTCATTAAAGCAAGTATTCTCAAATGGCCTGTTTTTTTTTCATTTTTCATTTGAAAATTTAGAAATGCCAGAATCAAACAGTATAATAGTAGGGGTTTTTTTGTATCTCATGCTGTATGTATCTTATTTAAATCAAAATGGAGAATATTTTCCTTAGTGTGGTATACTGGTATGAAATTTTCAGTGTTCAGCTCAGTGATAGATCATGTTTTTCTAGAAACTTTCTGACATAACCTAATTTCAATTAGTACTTAACATGTGGTTTTGTGTCTCTGACATAGTGCAACTACTACATGTTCGAATTCATGAACTACAGAATTTCTCATGATATCTAAGTGATTGAAGTAAAATCTCTTGTGTAAGCACAGTCAGTATTGGAAAAATTTAAGATTGCACCATCATCTTTGAACTAATGAATGTTTAATGGATCTTATCCTTAATTTCATGTCAAACCACAGTGTTTGGGCTTTGTCCATTTAGGCTTTGTAGGCTTCTTCTTGGAAGACTTAACATCAGGTGGCTTTTGACTTTGAAGATCCCTTTTTGTGTATTGTGAGTTGCCAAGGGTCTGACTGCAAGACAGTTTTGCCGGCTCTGGAGAAAGACTTGAATAATTTTACCACAGATCTGAACCTGAAACTTCTACCAAATTTAGTACTTAGAACAAAAAATAGTTTAATGACCTTAAATATGGATCAATTCCAGTAAAAGTGAATAAAACTGCAGCAGAGAGCCCTGTATCAGCTAGCAATCTTCAGGATTAGTTGCTGACACAGGGCTTACTGTTTTCCACTTCTCACAGTTTCAGGTGCAAACAGATAGGAGAAAAGTGTTTGAACAGTGGTCCTGCACTTTCTAGTTTCAGCAGTGGTGCTGAGGTGGGGTCAACCTAGTGTCTATAAGCAGAAATACTTCTTAAAAAGTTGTTCATCATTCATAAGAAGACAGAGAAGAACTGAAAAAGAATATTGCTTGGCAAGAGATTAGTATTGGGAGAATTTCCATAGTCCTGGGCAACAATCTGCCTTTTTGTGGTTAGAATTGCAGGGCTGCTGCTTTGTTTTAGCTAACCCTGTTCTCTACTTATACCATCCTTGTGTAGTACTCTCATACTGTCACTCTAGACGTAAAGCTAATGCATACCAAAGGCTTTTCTGCAATATGCAGTGCAGAAGACAATAAAAGACATATTTCTGACCTGAGAAACTGGGATATGTTGTTAATCTGGACCAAATTTGATTGTTTCTGATTTTTTTGGTCCAGATAAGAGACCAGATTTTTATCTGAATATAATTTTTGTGTTTTGCTCTTCACTAGGCAGACAGTTGTTATCCCTTTGAAAATATTTATCCCTCAGAAAGCACTGCAGTCCAATATCACAAGTATATAGATTTAATTTCATTATTTTATGGGAAAAACCTCACCAAATCTAGTTATTTTGTAATCCTTAATATGATGTTCCTAAAAGTCAGAAATAGCTGTGGCTGGTTGTTTTAGAAGTATGGTCATGTCATGAACAGGTTACACTCATTCCTACATTTCTTTCAGTTTATTCAGTGAATAATACTTCAGGAAATGATGTGATAGATTTCCTCTTTTTCACAGATATAAAACCCAATAACCCCATGAAGTGATACATAAGGTGTAATTCAAAAATTTTATGTTTTCCAAAATCAGTGCAGGATCATGAAGTTTTGTCTGTGGTACTTAAAGTATATAAAGATAATTAAGAGTTGATATAAAGAAGTGACTTTGTAAAAAGTGGCCATTTATGAAGAAAGGCAAACATGATTTATATGCAAACCTAATATGATTACCTAATTTAAATATAGTGTTTTTATTCCTCACAGCAAGTAAATTCTGCCGTTTTGTTTTGAAGTAGAGTATATTACCTTAGCTGAGTTAACACGCTGCTTGATAAGCATGTGTTTACTTTTCTAATTACATTTTCATACTTGCCACAACATAATAGAATTTCTCATGGTAAAATATAAAGCAAATTAGGGCATAAGAAGGCCCAGCTGAGTCAGAGAAGTGAGCCATTCAGCTTAGTGTTTTCCAGCTGAGAGGGTGGCGGGAAGTACTATTTAGGGAATAGCATACTTCTTATTCTTCTTTGGTGACCTGGAACTGCTGTTTTTAGGGATGTTAGAAGGTAAGATCTTGCTTGTGCCTTTTAGTTTTCCTTTATGCATTTACTGTCTATGAGGTGTTTTTCTGGGTTTTTTAAGTTTGGTTTTCAATTTACTGGTACTGTTTGACCCCACAACCTGGAGATGTGGCAAAAAGTTACAGAAAGTAGTATTGTCTCTGTATGGTATATTATTTTACCTGCTTTAACGTAGTCCCTTGCTACCTTTGACAAGTGGTTCTTAGTTCTAGTACTGTGAATTATTTCAGTGAACGATAGTTCTGCTCCTATACACTCAATTAAAAAAAATTTAAAGCTTAATTGTTTTCCCCTTGTGTTGTCCTTTCCAATTTAAGGTGTCTTAGCCTTCTAAACCTTTCATTATAAGGAAGCTGCTGTGAGCTTTCAATAATTTTTGTTGCCATTTTCTGTGCTTCATTGGAATCCTCTGTATTTTGGAGCCTAACTCAACTGTGTCTTTCCTGAGATCTGGAGCTGCATGTACTGCTTGGGATAAGGGGCTGCTAAGGTTTTCAGGGGTGGGGGAGAGAATGTTTCATAAATTTACATTTATAAAAGTACATCAGCCTCTTCTAGTGCTCTTCCTTGAGGAAAGCTTCCTTGGACATTGAGTCTCTAGTGCATGTCTGTTTTTTCTGTTTCTCTACTCAAGTACTGTATATGGTCAAGAATTATATTGTTTCACAGTAGTCTCCTGCACTCTGTGGCTGATAATTTGAGCAAGTATCACTTTAGCTATTGTTTTTGGTCACAAAGATATTTCTGTCTCTTTTTAATGTTGCTTGTCGTTAACTATGCTGAAAGTCTTTTGATTCTGTCTCTTATTTGAAATCTTGTATCTGTGAATACAGGTGACTGCTTTTATATGATACTGCTTTTCCTGGCCAAAACTTTGAGTGGAGAAATGCTTTTAGGCTGTGAAGGATATGCATAATGAGGCTTTGTCTGTGTATTTATAAAATTCACATAGGCAGCATATGGCTTACTTTTCAGATTTTTAATACTTAAGTGTGTGCAGCCAAGACATGTTTGTCAGTTTTTAAGTTAAATATTTTGGCAGCTCATTGGTGGATGTTAGTCAACTGCAAGTGTTGGATGAGCAAACTGATTCTGAAGAGCATGTAAGAGAAAATAGCTCCGATGAAGTTATTACTGTTGTCATTGTTAGTGTGTACTTTGGAAGCTCCCACAATACTCCTGTAAAGATAGGAATCCTTGATCCTTGCTCTGAAAAGATCACAAGAAATGTAAGTAACTAATGACAGTTGTGGGTGAGATTATGAACTGCTTAAAATGGAAATCAGCTATTGCCAATTGCATGTCAAATTGTAATCATAATAAAACCAAACATGGATAAAAAGAATTTAATTAAAGTAAGGAAAAGGAAATCAGAAATGTAAATAGATAAAATTTACATTTCATTAGATTAATAGTAGCTTCTCTACTCATGTGTAAGCTTCCCTCAAGAGAAAATATCCTTTGTTAAAATTCCCATTCAAACACATGATTTCCTTTTTAGTAGCTTGAATTTGGCAATAATTTTAAACTAAGTTTTCAAAGCTAAGCTAGATGGGCTCCAAGAACTGGAGGAAATTTCTTCAAACTTCTTCAGTTTCTGTTGTTTTGCTTATAAGTAAAGCACATGAAATAAAATTAGCTTCACCTGTCTGTGGGCATCTAAAAGGCATTGTTTGAGCTTGCCATCTACTATCTGGTTTTGATTCATAAAAGTCTGTTGTCATTCTGAATGTCCTGGAGCTGCTTGTATTGTTCCCTCTGTCACTCCAGAGGAATGCAGACTTTCATGCGGTCCTCTGTCATATGTGACAGTCTTGTACAGAGAGCTAAAATGACGTGGGCAGCTTGCATTTGGACAATTGCCATTCTTACTCTCCCCCACCCAGCTAAGAATGAATTTCTCTGGAGCATAAAGTTAGCCAAATGACCATCTTTGACTAAATACCTAGATTTCAGGTAGTTAAAAATAATTATTCACAATGGAAAAAAAATTGAAAATAATTCTTTTGGATTCAGACTTCCTCCTCTTGGTTTTTAATATTTTTTTCTATATATAGGAAACAAAATGTTTGTGCTTTTTGTCTTGTATAGTTACAACACAGCAGCAGTGAATTTTCTTGTATGAATCTGTTCTAAATCCTACAGTTGGCAGCATTTCATGAATTACTAAATGGTAATTACTATTCAAAGAAAGATGCATGCATAAAGATCCATTGACTTATGATCTGTTTGACTTGCTATGTGCTGGATACCTAGAGATATAAAACATATACCTCTTTCCCAATGTCTGCCTTTCAAAGGCATATTTGCTACGCAATTGCTGGCATAGTATCTAGTGAACCAGCTCTGCAGTGTCAGGAGCTTAATACTATTCCCTGAAAGCTCAGAAATAAAATTAGATCTAGCTGCAATTAATTTTATTTCAAGGATGTGTATGTTGGATCTTTGCATAAGAGTTACTTTTTCCACACACTGCAAAATTGATCCCTCTGACCGATTCCAGAATAACAAATATCACCTGGGTATCAAAGTTCTAAATATTGGTTACATATGGTTCATGTTTATTATACAGTTAAATAAAAGGAATATATTTTTCCTCAGATGTTTGATTAATGTTTCTTAAAGGATCTATAAAATACCTCTAGTCATTCAGAAACTTTTCTGATCATGTAGTTGCTCTTTGTTTAAAAAATGGGCCAAACAAAAGCCGCCTTTTCAGAGTTGTGCTGCATGGCTTGTGCTGTGTCTCAGTGGATTTTTAAGTGATGTGTAAGCAACCACATGTAAACCCAGTAATTTGTTGTTTTTTTTCCATAGAAAGGAAGAAAATTTATTAATATTGCTGCTAACTGCAGTGTAGAACCACTGAAAGGTAAGAAACGGAAATAAAAGGGCTTAGAATATTCCAGCATAAATAAAGACTGTTTTCAATAGAGATTTTTGTCTGTGGAGGGGTGTAAAAAGGAAGCAAAGCAGAACTGGTAAGAAAATATCCCGGAATGGAAAAGTTCAGATTGGCTATTCTTACACATAAGCATCCTGGGGTGCACAGGATGATGGCCACACCACCTGTAGTGATTTATGAAAACTCATGTAGAACTGAGAAGCTGCCACTGAGATAAGATAAATGTGTTGCTGACTGGAAGCATGATCCTGAAAATTACAGCACCGTGCAAGACTCATAACTTTAAGTCTTAGTAAAACACTGAAACAAACACTGCTTTTGCAGCCACTCAAAGCTTACTGAGTAATAGAATGGAGAAGGAAGGAAGAGTATCAGGTACATGTAGTTTTATCTAATAAATAACTGACAGAGGGAATGTAGGAATACGAGAAGTTTAATGTGTGCAGAATTTAATGAAATATTTGTGATAGCAGGAATTAATAAAATCAAAGTCTCATTGAAAAGTTAATGGAAATTGACTTGAATAACACAGAGGTTGAAAACTGTCCAAAGACCATAAACAAAAGATAATGATAAGCAACAGCATATTGAGCTGGGATGTGAAGGGCAAGAAGTATAGAGGGGTGTCACACAGATCAGTTTTATGTCAGATCTAACATAACATTTTCATTACTGATTAACAAATGATGTAACCAGCATGATAATGAGTATCTGAAGATAAAGATATGCTAAAGAATAATACAGACCAATAAAGTCAGTTCAGTGATCTAGAGGTTAAAAATATGGGCAACCTATTTGATCTGAGAGGCCATAAACTTGCCTATGTGGTGAAAAATCATTAAAGCACAGATAATGGTGGACTTTTCATATTAAAAATGCATCTAATATTGGGATAACAAGAAAATCATTGTGTGCAAGTCCCGATCAATAAGTACTATACGTCTGCAAGTAGGTCTGTGTGCCAGGCAAAAGGAGGATGGTGAGTGCCTTGGTGTTCTCCCCTCTGTTTGTATGTGAATGTGGGCTGGCATTTCCAGATTTGCCATCATCTCCACAGTGGCTAGTTCATCTTTGCTTTCTGGCATCATATATACTTCATATTTTCCAGTTGCCTCCAAAGAGCAGCATAAACTGGTATAACCAATGTGAGCAGAGGAAGCAAAAAGAATAATCTATTATTTTAGTCCATTTGTGTGGATTTTCAGGCTCAGATAGGAAATACTCCTGTAAAGAGTGAATAAAATGCATTTATCAGTGAATTTTCGTACAAAAAAGGTTTGAAATGTACACCTGGGCTGTAGAGTCTAAATGCTCTTTTGAACATTTTGCTCTAATATATGCTTCCTTTGCTGGTTATTTGATCAATTTTGGTTAACAGTCCAAATTCAGCCTGCAACAAATGACCAGTATGTCTTTAATGCTACCTCTCTTGTCCTTTTTTTTTTGTGTTTTTTTTTGTTTTGTTTGGTTTTTTTTTTGTTTTTTTTGTTTTTGAATGGTATGACTGCTTAATGCAATATTTTATGTTGGGGACCAGGATCTTTTAGAATAATTTACAGTTCAAGCTGAAATTTACCTTTCAGGAGGCCAGATCTTTTTTTTTTTTTCCTTCTGACTCAGTTTCCTACCTATGAACCCATAGTGACTTGCATTAGTGGTAGATCTGAAAGCTACAAAAGCTGCTCTGTTTTCCAGAAAGTAAGAAAACACCAAAAAATCTAGGCAGAGGCATTTAAAAATGTTTAAGCGTACTTTATATAAGACTTAGTGTTTATCCTGCTGTGCAGTGGACTTTCAGCTCTTGAAATCTCAAGGCACTGAACTATGAGAGCACAATAGAGTTGGATGGCTTCCCCACATCATTTAGTAGTGACAATGAAAAGAACTTATTTTCTGTTTGTGTGTTCATTTCCAGACTCTGTCTTTGAAAAAGGACATGCTGAAAACAGCTGAGAAGAATCATTGCAAAACTCTTGATGAAAGTAAATGCACTTGTCTGGGACCGTGTGAAATTCAAAGTTTGATTTCCACCCTTTGCTTTTTTTACTTTCTTTTTTTTACATTCTTAAACTGAAAAAACTAATGTCTGTCTTTATTCTATAAATTGGAAACAGATGATAGGTTTTTCTAACATGAGTGGATCCTGGAAGGAATTTTGCACTGTGTGTGCTGGATCTGAATAATATGTACTTACACTGAGCAAAATAAAATACAGAATTTCTGAGTCTCAACTTGCTTTCATTCCACCTACTAAAAGACACAAGCCACAAGAGATAACTTGGCTAGAGATCACATGAACATCCTGATTGTTCTTAGATAGCTGAAATGCAATACTTTCAGTCCTTTAAGTAAAACTGTGTCAATTTTGCTTCCATTTTGTGTATAACTTTCCATATGTTTCTGATTATAGCATAAAACCATGTCTACAATGTTCCTTTGGATAGCTGTGTAATCATGAACATGCAAAATGTGCTGCCATGCACAGCATTCATTTTAATCTTTAACGTATATGAATGTATATGCCTGGATTGTCAACTGCAGATACCCAAAATTATTGTTGACAACTAAAATCCATATTTGGGTATATATTGATTTGGAGATGTGTTTTGATGCATGTCAGAAGTGTGAATGCTCCCAGCACAGCTGGGTATTGGGAACCTTTATCTTTATCATTGTAGATTGATAGCTAGATATAAGGTATACTGTTCAGGTTTTCATTCTTATGGTTTCTTGCACATATAGATTATCCTTATTGATATTATAAGACAAACAATTGGAAAACTATTTTTCAGACTTGGAGAAAAAAGAGGTGGTGTATTCTGAATCTAAACCCTGCTTGAAAATGGTAGGATTAAAGATCAGTTTTCTGCACTTGGTTAGTTAAGAAACATATTCACAGAGAGAGTGTCTATAAATGACACTAAAGCTCTGTTAAATTACACAGCTAGGTATTTTATTATTAAATTACTTGGCTGATGCTCCTCAGTCTGTGTAGGTTGCACTAGCAAGCTTACAATTTAATAAACCTTTTTATTTTCACACAAGGAATATATAATACAAAACACTTCAGCACAGGGTGTTTTAGACTCCTGGTCACGAGTGAAGTCATCTGTGCTTCTCCTTGATTAAACTGGAGTAGCATCAGATATCCAGAGGAGGGCACTTGTAGCCCTACAGTCAGTCTATTCAAACGAAAACGCTGTCTGCAATGCAAAGTTCTTGTGGCTGGGGGAGAATTACTTCAGAGAGTCTTAATCTGAGTTGAGCCAAAGTACTCTTCAGCAGTTATAAGTTATGTATGGCATCAGTTTGAAGATTTGTGTGCAAGTTTGGGATTAATTGGCATATTTATCACATAAGTGGCTACAAAAAAAAAAAGGCAATGCTTTTGAAGGGCTTTCATCACTGCAGCTGGTGGCTGCAAAAAGCTGCCCTTGTATCATGAGGGCCAGAAGCATCTTCTGCTCAAAATGCAGTCAAACCTATTAGGTCCAATACATATTTAGATAGTGACACTGGGTGTATTTTCAGAAAGAAAAATTGATTTTCCATGTTTGTTAGAGGGGGGAAAAAAATCCCCAAATAAACAAAAGGATCATGGAATGTCATACCTGATGCAGTATAATTTGCTATTTGAGGTCTTGTGGTAAAATAACTTTTATTTGGTAGAGTTTTCAGTTTCCAGCTAATTATGCCTCTGAAACCAAAGCAGGTATACAAGTATGATAGATGGACTTGATGTTGTTTGTTGATCATGCAGCATCAAACACATGACACCTAACTTCTAGTATGTGAGCACACTAGTCAAATTTGCTTTTGAAGAGTCTATAGTCAAGGTAAGAAGACTAGCCTAAAACACTAACTTCTGTGCCTAATAGATGAGACGTAAAATGTAATACCTTTTGGGGGGATGTGTTAATGTGTGTGAGGTTAGAGAAATAAAACTTAATCTTACTTTTTTCCTCAAATAAGCAGGTTTGGTAGCAGAACAAACACTTAAAAAATGTCCATGTAGCAAAAATTGTAGTTTTCAGTAGACTAAATTGCTCTTACAAGTAATTTCTTGGTAAGTAGAGCTTTTTCTTAAGGAAGTCCTTATGACAAGTTACAGCTGAATTGACTGAGACTTTGTATTACTGTGCAAAAAACCCACACATCGAGTAAATCACTTTTTCAAGGGTCACTGAAGCTTCCCAACTATGTTTTCCTTCATTGTTCTATTGAAACTAACATGACTGACTTTTGAGATGTGAACTGTATCATGTGTCACATACAGCATTCTGAAGACCAGAAATTAATGCTCTCCTGGGGTAGAGTAAAACAGTTTTCTAAACTTTTTGCAATGCCGAATATGTGTTTTTGTTTTAAATACCTGGCTAAATTTTAGTGAACACTCTTAACTGAAAAATGTCTTACACCTAAGTGTACACAGGAGACAAACAAATCTTGATAAGATGGAAAAAGAAATTCAACATTTACTGGTGCTATTTAGTTTCCAATACAATTAGGTCAGTTAAAACCTCTCTGTTCTGCTGATGCTAAAGTGTCAGAGGTTGAGTGTGTCCACCCTTGAGGGGTGGGGTGAAGGGCTGGGGGATGTGGAGAGCTGTGTGACAGTGCCATCTCTTTCCTTTTTTAACTACTTTTTGTGACTTATTCTTACTGAATAAGTAATCAATCATACTTTTTTGTTTAGCAGCTCTCTCTTCTATTGCTGCTGTGATGTTGTGGCTATTATCATGTATGAGTAAAGGATTAATTTGCTGATGTGGTTTGGAGGAAAGGGAGAAGCTATCTGATACAGTCCTTCTGACCTGAAAGTTTGCTGGTGTGTATCGAATGGTATTAGTTGAGGGAGAAGTCTTTTTCCCTATAAATCTTGCCTTGCGTAGTCTTTCTCCTCTGAGATTTCAGTGCATCAAACTAGTTGAATAACACCAGATATAATTTGCAAAATAGGATCATGAAATTAATTTGGTGTTCCTCTATTCCATATTTCTCACCAGTACTCTTGAGTTCTCATTAAATGATATTTGATGAGCTGTGATGATGGCAGGGTCACCTTCCCTGATTCACAAAGAAGCTACTGAGCAACAATATTCTAAAAAGGATTAGTGAACTAATCCCCTAATTTCTCTTTCTCCAAAGACACTTTTTATCTGTTCAGGCTGGCATGACAAAAAGAAAAATGACAATTTTTGTTACTATGTCTGTACAGTACCTGTGGCTGGGATGATCCTAAATTTAGGCTGTCATATTGTTAACACTGATTGAAAAACAGGTAATAAAAAGAAAATAGCTGCATGCATCCTCAGGAAATGAGATCTAGAAGTTACTTCACTGATATAAATCTCTGTGCCATTTACTGAAGGCAGAACTATGTGTGCTGTATTGTATCAGCAGAGGTTTGTCTTTCCAAAATTCAACTCTGTGGTTTGAAGAGCACACACCAAAATTGAAAAAAGGGATGTGTGGAAAGTCTTGAGTCATTAGCTATGAGGTAAGTGTGAAGAATGGAGGGTGGGCTGGTGGGAGGGAAGGAAGGGAGAGGCATTTGTGTGTGTGTGTGTGACAGGATGGTGAGGATGTCTGTGCATATTAGTAATGTGTTACAGTTGTAAAACACCATGAAGGCTCAGTCCTGTATCTGCTTTAAACTAAAAATTCCATGCATTTAAGTGTCAGGCAGATGTCCCCTACATTTAGTTACTTTTCAAGAGTTAAGCACAACAGGCTTTTTCATGAGTGGTGTCTGTTGGACCAAGAGCACTTTATGAAGAGCAATATTGATTATGCATTCTTGTTGTAGGTGGGAAGGTGTTAAATAGCTCCACTACACAGCAAATACACAGCACTGTTACAACTGGTATAATCATTTCCATTCCTTCTGTCATTAGAAAACATGAAAAATAAAGTGTTGGCAGCCTTTTCTGATAGAAAGTATAGCTCTAACCAAAGCATCATTTATTTTTCTCAATGTTTTCAGAGACATTCAGTGGTGGCAGACTCATGACTGATGCTGGAATAAGTATGAATCTGCCTTTGGTCTATAATGTACATGGTGAACAGAGCTGGTACTAATTCATTCATCCCACACCTCTATTTTCTTCAGCTTGTGTATTTTTTTTTTTTTACGGAAATGTGTCTGAATTTTCTCCAGCATGGACATTTGTGGTGAGTGTTACTAAAGATAGCCAGATAAAGTATTTGAACTTTTCAGAGGCTCTGGATTAGCATTTTTAAAGATTAAAATAAAGACAGGAGGAAAAAACCCTTTATGGACAGTCTAACCTGCAACATAGGACATTTGTTCAAAGTCACATGTAGTAGTAAGGAACTTGGAAAACTACTGCAGGTTATAGAGGCCTGATGACAGGGCAGGTAGTTCATTAAACCATATTATTGGTAGGAGTGAATGGGGAATGGTGGGAAAAAGGGAAGTATACCTCATAATTATGAGGAGCCTGAACAGAGACTGCTGTGAGTTCTGATACTACACATCTGTAATCCAAAAAATGCACAAACATTGCAATATTATCATTTTTTGATGTAATGACCTGCCTCATTCTCCAAAACTGTTTAAGTCTTGTGTCAACTCATAGACATTTAATTATACTAGATTACTATGTTATGGAGTCCTGCAAAGTATGGGATGGCTGGAAGAATTTTTGTAGTCAGTTGGGTCATTATCTATTAAGCATGCAAAAAACCCTTCATGTGCAAAAACAAGCTATCAAGGTGCTCAAAATGGAATGAAGCAATTTATTATAGTTATAATCATGTACTACAACCTATTCAGTTAAGTAAATGTCTTCCTAACTGATGCAAATTGTACCCTCTCAACACTAGTGGATTTTATTTATACTTTAGTATCCCTATTGCATATTGATACAATGAATATGATGTACTTTAGCAGCAAAACTGATATGCATAAGGAGGTCTTTGATTTCATCTCTTGCAGTCTGTCACTAGTCACTGCCATCTCCAATAGATTGATTCTTCCAACACACTGACTGTGTGTTTACTTCTTCCACCAGTTCAATGCTATACCATACTGGTTCCTCATAATTTTACTTCAGTTTCTTTCCTCTAGCTTTGTTCCTTCTGCTTGTCTCTAATACACGGCATCATAATTTAATATAATTGAGAATGTTGAATCCTAATTATTCTGTCTCTTCTTGTACTTTTTCCCTTTCTGTACTTCCCTCTTTTCTGTGAATATCATTATTTGCCTTTCAAACTGGCTTTAGATTTAATTCTAGTAAGAGTGTAGTAGTAAATTCTCACTAGGAATACTACTGAATAAACAGCCTAATTTATTGTATTTACTGTCAACATTTCTTATCTAGTGGTTCTTGTTCTGATAATTAAGCAATTACCTCTGAGCAACCAGTTCACTCCTCCTGTGCTTCTATGCTCAGTTCTCCAATTATTTTGTCTTTCTTCTCTTAATAGAGTGATTTGGAGAAAATTACTTTCATAGACTTAGTGGAAATAAAGTCATACCAAGTACAGAACATTTTAGGTTGCAAGGGGCCCCTGAAGCTCTCTTATTCCCAAACCCTGCTCAAAGCAGGTCCAGTCATCTCACTTTGTTCAGCTGAGTTTTGAGTATATCAAAGGGCAGAAATTGTACAACCTCCCTGGGCAGCTTGTCTCAGTGTTTATATGTTCTCTGTGGATTCTTTTCCCCTCTAAGGATTTAGTATTGATAAGAATTTACTCTCTCCTATTGTCCAGGGGTCTTCTACTTGGAATCTGATATACATCACTGATAGAAAGAAACTTTATACTTGAATTGAAGTTTGCCACTCTTGAAAATTCTGAGGGCAATTTTTACTAGAACTACATTTGTCTGAAAAATTAAATAAAAATCATTCTTCATTTTATAAAAATGTTTGCATAGGTAATTTCAATGAAGCCCTTAATTACAAAATTAAAGGAAAAATAACACAAAACTGTCCTGAGAGTATTGTCCAATGGATAACTACTCAATGCAGTTTTTGGCAAATACAATAGTGATATAATGACAATAATTCCAGTGTTGTTCATTTTCATGTATATGGGGGGTTTAGACATTAAATAATTGTTTTCTTTGACATCAAATGACAGCTGCATTTTCAAATGTTGCAGCACAAATTCTCTGGTTTCTACTTGAATAATTACAGGCAGCACTTCAAGTCAATATTGATTTAGGTGCCAAAGTACCTCTCATAGTAATAGTAAAATCAAGAACCCAGAGGAATGTGGAAGACTACTGTATGATGGAATGAGAGCATTTTATCATTGTTGATAAAATTGCCTGCAAATTAGCTAGTCATAACTAAAATAACATATGCAATCTACAACTGCAGCTATTCACAGTGGGATATGCTCACTCCAAATGCTGTAATAACTACTACTGTGCAGGCTGCAGTTGTATAGCCCTGGATGAATAGTTGGGTACTGCCTTTGCATTATTATTGCTGTATGAGTAAGATGCTGTTTCCTGTGTGTGCTTGTTTAAACCCAGGCTTCAGAATTTGACTAATCTCTAAGGCTAGGGCAGATCTTTATACATGTGTAATTTAGAAATATTAAGGGGCAAATATAACCTCCTTACACTGGCAAGTTATAGGGGCCAATATCTCCTTCCTTCAGTCTGAAGTGCTATTAGTTTGACTTACTTTTAAACTCAAAAGACAATAAAACTAGAAATCTCCTTTGGATTGTCTTTTCAATAGCTCTTCATCCTTCTTAGTCTTTCTCTCTGACCAGATTGATTTCAAGGACTGACTGATGAATCCTACCTATCCTGAGAAGAGAGTGTAGTCTCGGATACCATGTTACCGTTACTGCAGCAGTTCAGTAAAACTCATCAGTAGATAAATACTTTTGGTGTGTTTACAGTAATGTTCATATCAATAAAAGTATGTCAGTATGTTATGCTGTGTTTCCTGTTACGCACTTCAGTATTCTTACTTCCTTAGGAGATAAAGTGAAATCATGTAGCTGATTAAAGCAGTATCAAAGCTAAAAAATCTTGGACTTGAGTAAAGCATTTTGCTATTGGTAGGCCATGCCTCTTTCTGTATACAGTATGTAGGCATAAATATTCAGCACTTCTAACCTGTTTGTGTCAAAAATACTTTTACCAATGTATAAACTGCTAAAAGATGAGATGTAAAAGAATCAGGAGAAAACCAATAAAAAAACAATAAAAAACCCCACAAAACATTAACATAAACTTTTCTGTGTGCACTTACTCAGCAGATGGGATGGAAGTAAAGGCAGCTTTAGCAGAGTTAAGACCCTGCAGATGCCACATTCTGAACAAGTAGTACAATAAGCAGTTGACAGCCTGGCTTATCACTGCAGAACAAAGAAGCAAAAAATAATTAATTGTTCCTATGCTCATTCTTGTCCAGGGAACAGAACTGGAAACAAGGATCCCAAAAGAATATTCCTATAGATGTGAGCTGTGTCTATCATAAATTTCAAGTAGCATTTTTATGCCTTACCTAATTACTTACTTAAGTTATGCTTCAGTAACTTTAGTACTGTTGTTTGACTCCTTTCAGTTTTATTGCTGAGAATAGCCTTAAAATCTCACTCATTTCATAACAGATATTCATCACGGTAAATTTATATAAGATCATAATCTGTAAAAGAACAAGAAAAGAGCAAGAATCTTTTTTTTTTCTTCTTTTTTTTGCCCACCATAGTTACTTTAGGTATCACTGATGACCTGTAGTTCCTTGGAAAACTTACTGTCTCAATTTTCTTAATCTGTTAATTAAATGTTTATTCTTAATTTTCATGTTAAAAAACTTAAGCACTTCTCAATCTATTTAGCTTTTAGCTATTTCTATGCCTCTAGTGACTTAGAAGCCATCAGTTGTAGGGAAGGGAAGTAGTCGTGGGTGGTTGTCCTGCGCATAGGTATGAGTTAGGCTCAGTGATCCTTGTGGGTCCCTTCCAACTCCTGACATTTTATGATTCTGTGAGTTGTATTGTACCTGTATGGGACCAAAAGAGCAAACCTAAAAGTTCAGCCTGCATTTTGTCTTCTTGGCTGTTGAAAGTGTAACTGTCTAACCTTTCAGTTATACTCAAGTACTTTTCAATGGATTTGGGAAGTGGTGTTTGTTTTAAGAAATGTGTGAGAGAATAAATAAATGTGTGAGAGAATAAAGGAGTTAGTGTGTGTATGTGTATAGGTATATGTTTGTATGTATATATAAAAAGTACAAGGTAAATGAGCAGTAGTAAAACACCCTCATTCAAAATCCTTTGGAGGTTTGAATGGTATGTCTCATCACTGATGAAATTTAGTTAGAGAATGGTGTGGGTTTTGGACTCTGATAAAGCTCTATCAAACATTCTCAGTTTCCTGTAATCAGAGAATTGGTTGAGCAATGCTTAGATGACTGCATCTAAATTTTTTTGTCCATCTAAACTAATTTTATTTGGTTCTCCAATATGTTGAACTAATATTGACAAATTGCCCAACTGCAAAAATAGGAAAGGGTTTTTTTTATCCTCTGGAAAATTGAAATGTGCTAGCCTTTACAAAATGTGCAAATAAACTCTGTTCACCATTATTTTCCCTGAAAGTTAGGAGAATTATTGACTGAAAATTATATTTATGTAACACCTACTGGATGAGGCTTACTTGCCTTATAGGTGTTTCAAGTCAGCATAAATATCTCTTGCAAACTTCTGGCTTCCTGGAGTGCAGTGTAGTGCATGATTTGATTCCATAGATGAAAATAAAGCCACCTGTTGGAGAAAATTAGTATTTTTTTCCAATTTTCCACTTGAAAACACAATTTTTCAGTAAGGTACACAAATATGTAACCACTGAGTGTCTTAAGATATGATGGACAGATCATATAGATATGTATATCTATCCTTATACATCTGCAGATGTGTTGATTTTCAAGAGAAAAATGTATATTTAGTAAACAAAATAGTGTCAATACTGCTATTTAGAATATAAAAAAATAAAACCTTACAGCTATTTGAGTATATCAAGCTTTAAATCATACACACATAACAGGATGTAAGAAAATTCTAACCCAGACTGTCTCAAGACTTTAGGTGTGAACCTCTTTCATGATGTAGGGAGGTGAGATTTCTGCTTTCTTTAGTATAAATCTTCTGAAATGTAACAGCTGGAGATAATAGTGGTAACCTCTTTAATCTGCAATGCACATATTTTCCTTCATAATCTTTTGTTGGGAACTTGCATAGGATATTAAAGAGCAGGTTTACTGTGGAGCTGTGAAAGCTATTAGAGAGTGAGCAAGATATGAGTAGACAGTGAGGGGGGAAAAAAGGGTTAAACTGAATTGAACTATGGGGTAAGAGGGTGGTGTTTCGTGGTGTATGTTGTTGGGGTTTTTTGTGTTGTGATTTGCTTTGTTTTGTTTTTTTTTACAGTAAGGCTGGAATGGGAAATATCTGACAGGGACACAAAAGGAGATATGTTACCAATGACAGATGTATTTAAGAATGAAATTGAGCTGGAATCATAAGCTAATACTGACCTACTTTTTCATATGTGAAAATATTCTATTAGAAAAAGAGATGTTTCCCCTATATGAACATTTAAAAAAACTTTTGCTAGTGTGTTGGGTTGGTGGTTGGTGGTTGTTGGGTTGTGGGTTTTTTTTTTTTAATCATTGTCACCTTAGACATAAAATAAAATCAGAAGTGTCTTTTTTTTTTTTCCAGGCAGTTCTCAACTTTGGGAGTAGTAAATATCTTGCTGTGCTTTTAATAAAGGAGAGAAATTAAAGGATAAATAGTAAAATGCATTTCAAAAAGATGCATTGGGACATAACTGATGTCAGTGTAACTTGCTTTCTAGTCAAAAACACATCATGGTAAATGCCTACTTTATACTATATAAAACCCAAGTCAAGAGAAATTTACAGATTTTGTATCAGAAAGTATATGACTATTTGGAGTCATATCCTTGCTTCAGTAGTGAACTATAGATCCAAAATGTGCATAACGTGGACTACAGGTCTGATTCACCCTACAGATCTTCTACTTCCTCATGTAGACATAGCCTTAGGGATTTGAGTCAGAAAGAGAAAAGCGTTGTAGCACAAATTTAGATGACAGCAAGAAGCATGAATGTGGTAGCACTGGAGACAAAGGTGAGAAGTGGTGGCAGTCTTGCTTGAAGGGGCTGGAAAACGGTGAGCTTGCTATGAGAAGGTCTTGAACCCAGCCTGGGAAAAATGAGAATGTAACTGGAGACTGATTCTGACTGAGCACCACTAATATGCAGTATGAAAGTTAATACTTTCTTGCTCTGTGCAGGCTATCTTTGAAACCTGTGGATGAATGTTGCTTGTTCTGCTATGCTAGCCCATGGTAATATCTTGCCCTTGCTACAGAATACCTCTTGCACTCATGCAACAGCTTTGAAGTAGGTTTTAATGCTTCAGTTCTGGGGCCAAGCTCTGCAAACATCTTAAAAATGCTATGGATGGAATACAAATTTTAGTTTCTAAATTACAGATGGGGCAAGCTTTATGATGGGCAAGCTGTCTTTCACATCTTGAGCAGCTATCTATGCAGCCTTACCCTTTTTCAAAAGTTGTGTTGTCCTATGCCAGTATATAATGAACATGTGGAACATTTTTGCTTTGTTTTGATGTCCAAATCTTGCTGGAATTTTATTGGGTTCTGATGCTGCCCCAAATTTTTGGTGCCAAAAAACCCCAAAATTCAAAAACTTAGGCTTCATAACCAACCAGTAGCTTACTTCAGCATTTGTGTTGACTCATTGCCATAGGCTTTCGCCAATACGATGACGTATTTTAATTTAGTAGCTCAGTAAACAGTTCTCCCATGGTATTAGAGGTAGTTAATCATTAGGGTTGCAAATATTCTACTCAATAGTTGAGACACCACTTCAGCCACTGAAGGGTAGCAGCTGCCTCACAAAGGCTGCTGGTTATTGATGGTAAGGGCTGGAATCCACTGTCTGGACCACACTTCAGGCAGTGGCTGGGGAATGGTACTGCTAGAGAAAGAGGAGGTGAGCAAAGCAGTCAGAAATTTTGTTTGGCTTGGGCTACAGGTCTAAAGCTTTAAGAGGGCTTTGCTGCTGCTGCTGAAGTCTTGTCACTATCTTCAATATGAAGCCTTTGGCATTCCAGGGACACTTCTGTGCATGTATCTGGCCAGCGTGTCTCCACATTAAACACTAAACTTTCTTAACTATTTAAAAGGGAAGCAACTACTTAATAGAGTTTTAGATGATCCCCACCTGTTACAATGCAATAATTCTGCAATTGTTGAAACCTTTTAGCTATCAAAAGGGGAAAATGTGAATTTTCTGTTCCCTAGGGACCTCTTTATGACAGCAATTAAAGACTTTCTATTAACCACATGCTAAGTGTATCTGCTTTTCTCTCTAACTAATATTAGTGATGGGTATTTGCCAGAATGTTATGGTAACGGCTCTGCAAAAATCTTCAGCCTCAAGTTTTCGGATTAAACTTTCTGCAGTTCTACTTTTCAATTATGTTGTGTGTGTGTTATATTTTGATAAAACTGAAAGCTAAATACAAAATTGCAAATTACCAATTTTATTTAGCTCTGGAGACAAAATGAGCAAGCCTCAATTCCCACTCTCCAGGCTGTAAATCTAACCAAAAATTAAAGTGTTTAAATAAAATCCAGCATCATGAAGGCCTATTTTGTTTCAGATGTCTTTCAGCAGTTTAGCATGCCTTTAACTAGAGAAGAAATGCATCTGTATGTTGTATTTTCCATCTTAAATGTCCACTTTCTAGTTTACATTAAAATATATTCTCTACATATATGTATATAGAGGTAAATTTATAGGATTCAGTCATTACAGCTTTTTCTATTGTATTAAATTATAGGTAAGAAATATTCCTTTTTTTAATTACATGGAAGCTAGTTTTTGAGATTAGCTAGGAGAGAGCCACCTGGTAGCAAAAGAAATATTCTTGGCTTCTCCTGGGACAGTATGAGACTGTTGGTTGCTATTTTCAGGTCCAAGTTTCCAATCCCTGAGACTGGAAGTTCAGTTTGCTGTGGTGGCTGGAAAGAAGCCTTACTCTGTTCTGTGAGTAGAAAAGAAAGTGTGGTTCATCTTTTTGTTGGGCACTTCCATTATTTGAGAGAAGTTGTGTCTTTTTAATTTAAAGAGTTTTAGCAGCTGAGATCACTTGTTTTGTGAAGGTTATGCTTTCTCATTTGTGTTGCAGCTGGTAGAAGTGTAAAAGGAGGGGAAAAAAAAGGAAATTTACAGACTTAAGCTTGTGTCCTCCTTGTGTATCTGTTTGCATCATTTTGCCTGAGGGAAAGGAGAGAGAAAACTCTAAAGATAACAATGATGAATTAAGATCAATGGCTTCTTTGTCCCTTAAAGGTAACATCAGTCAGGTAAAGAGGAAAACTCCATTACAGTCCTTTTTGAGCAGAGGTGTTAATTTAGTCTACCTGAATGCATTCATTTTTTACACTTTCTAAGGTACACTGGTGATCTAGGCATAATCTGGCCACAACAAAGACCTGAAAATATTTCTGCCAATAATACCTTCACATTGTGAGCAGGCTTCTACATGCAGGGTGAATAAACATGAGAGTTTCTGTGTCCTAAAAGATAAAATAATAAAATCTGTCAGCTTTGTATAATTGCTTTTTTCACAGCACTGTCGACTGTTAAGAGTCTTTGGCAAATAAGGAGTGCTGAGATTGATCTCAAGATGTAGCACACCAATAAAACTGGCAAAACTGGCAACCCTTACCTGAGTAAGGAAAATAAACAGATTAAGCAAGAGGTACTAAGGTGCTTTAATTCAGTAAGTAGCTATAAGTAAGCAAAGAAACACATTTTCTGCTTTTGCAGTGACCAGCTTGAGTGTTGCAACAGCTTTAGATTTTCAGCATTCTGTTGTTGTTGCTAAAATACAGATACATAGCTTGCATTTTTTTGGGTTAATATTCATTTCTCTGTGAGCCTCAGAAAGTGACAATGCAATTTCCATCTATAAATAGACTGAAAACTGGAAAAAATCCTCTCCAATGTGTGTCTGTGGGAGAGCGAGAGAGGGTTTTTTTTGAGATGCTAGCATTATCTATTCCAAAAGAGAAATGTCTAATTAACATTTCTATATGGCTGTAACAACACATGGTGGATTTTTTCCCCCTATTTTTATGAGAGCAATACTGATGTGACTGAAGTCAGAGGCAAGTTCCCAGCAGTGTAAGGTCTGAATTCTAATTTCCTGTTTTATTTTTTGGTTTCGTTTTTACCTTAGGGGCATAATTATAACTTCTTAAGGAGAAATGCCATATACCATTTTAGATCACATAGTAGTCTACTTGTTGCTCTCTGAGTGACTCTTGCTATGACTTCTGGTCAGAGGCAAAGTATTGCTGGTGATGTGGCTACTAGTCATGGCCCACCTGCACAAAGTTCTGAGGAGGGGCAGCAGTAGAATACCATAGATGATGTGAAAATAGAATCAAAGAAAATACCACAATTGCCTAAGGAAATGTTGGCAAAGTAGACAATTATTTTAGAAGTAGCAGCATTCTCTTTAATTATTTTATTGAAGCTGATCAGCCTGACATATTGGGAAAACCTGCTTGTCAAATCACATCTGCATAGTCCTTTCATGTCTGAAGAAATGATAGTATTACCACTGTTATCCTTGTCAGAGGTACACTTGTCAAAGAGGATAGGAGAGGTGAAAGGATGGAAGGGTGTGCTGTCTCCTGCTATCAACTAGCTTTAGCATGACCACAGGCCATGTGATAGGGAAACAGTTGTGCTTGCTTGCAGTTGTTCTGTCTTGATTGCAACTGCATCTCAATCATGGCAGAACCAATCCCAAACATAAATGGCAAAGACCACTCCTCTGTAGTTGAAATTACTCAAGGTAATCTATGTGATACTTCCAGAATTAGCTACATAAAAAATAATCTCAGGTCTTAGATACTACTAGGAGAAAATAAAGTTGGAAAAGTTTTGACTGTGAGAAGAGTACAATAGGAAGTTTGAATTCTTGTAATCTAGGTTGATAGGAAGGAGAGTTACTTATGATAATGTGCAAATGTTTTTTAACTTTAGCAAATGATCTGAAAGTGCTTTTTGAACATGGGCTCACGTGAGCTGATTTGAGGACTCAGAAGCTCTGAAATCAGATCTCAGGGGTTACAGTATCGTATACTGTAATGACTACTCCACAAACAGAAAAATTCCTGCATGGCAAGATTTTAAGCTGAGCTATGCTTTTCATCAAATTTAAGACAATGAAAAAATAGATTTTTTTTTCCCCATGCATTTTTTTAGCTTCCTAGAATTTTTGCTACTTGTTTTCAGTATCTTCAGGGTGTTGGGATTCACATGTCTCATTTAAGTTAACTTGGTAGTGTGTGCCTTTATTCTTAAGTAAAGCAGTAAATCAGCAAGGGGAAGAGAGATGCTTGGACTTCTAATTGAAAGATGTAGAACATGTCTGTCTGCATACACTGGTCTCAGTTACTTTATACTCAGAAATATACCATATGGTTCACTATTAAAGCAATTTCATTAACTTTCTGTTGAAATGCACTGAATTGTGATTCTGAGAAATGTAGAAGTGGTGGTGCTCATAATTTTGTGGGAAAGGTGGAGGCAAGACATTGGTCTGTTACTAAAGTAATATCACATTGGATTTTGAACTTTTCTCTGAGAAAGATATAGTCATTCTTACAGTGAGTTTTATCAAAGGCATAGGAAAGGTAACAGTAAAATAAATATTTTTCATACATGACAGCAATTTGCAAGCCATTTCTAAAAAAAGTTTTATATATCAAAGCTCTGTGATGCCATTTCACTTTACTTTTGTAGCAAGCACTATGACAAAAAGATCTCTAAGCAGGTCAATTGGAAGTATTTTAGTTGCCTTGTCCTTCTGTAAAATTCATTTCGATATATATGATTATAAACAATGTTCTATTTAATTTCATCTAGGCAGTCTATTAGAGTTTGTTTATTAAAATCATAGAATAGTTTGGGTTGGAAGGGATCTTTAAAGGTCATCTAGTCCCAGACTGCCTGCAGTAAGTAGGGACGTCTTTAACTAGACCAGGTTGCTCAGAGCCACATCCAACCTGACCTTGAATGTTTCCGGGGCACACAGCATCCACAGCTTCTCTGGGCAATATGTGCTCGTGTTTCACCACCCTTATTGTAAAAAATGTCTTCTTTGTACCTAGTCTAAAATATCCCCTCCTTCAGTTTAAAATCATTACCCTTTGTCCTATCACTACAGGCCTTGCTAAAAAGTCTGCCCCTACCTTTCTTAAAAGCCCCCTTTAGGTACTAAAGTCTCCCCAGAGCCTTCTTCAGGCTGAACAACTCCAATTTTCTCATCCTGTCCTCATAGCAGAGGTCTTGCATCACTGACCATTTTTGTGTCACTCCTCTGGACCCACTCCAGCAGTTTCATATCTGTCTTGTGCTGAGGAATCCAGAGCTGGATGCACTACTCCAAGCCAGTTCTTACCGAAGCAGAGGGGCAAAATCACCTTGCTCAACCTGCTGGCCATGCTGCTTAATGCAGCCCAGGACTGGCCTTCAGGACTGTGAGTGCATGTTGCTGGCTCATGTTAAGCTTTTTATCCATCAGAACCTCCAATTCCTTCTCCACAGGGCTGCTCTCAATCCCATCATCCCCCATCAATCCTGGGTGGTGTTGTGTGACCACTGTGCAGAACCTTGCACTTGGCCTTGTTGAACCTCATAAGGTTAACATGGGCACACTTCTTGAGCTTGTCCAGGTCCCTCTGAATGACGTCCTGTCCCTCAGGCATGTCAGCTGCACCACTTAGAAGCATCTATGGATAAAAATGCAAGTTGATTATTTTATAAATAACTTGAGGTTCAAATAGCTGCTTCTATGGAACAGAACAGAAAAAATTTCTTGCATTTATTTGTTTAAAATGCTTTTTCATTATTCCTTAATTTCACAGACAAACTTAAATATAAAATGGTTATTCCACAGCTTTCCCATACACCTTATTAAAAATACTGACACACCAACATTAAGAACACTTTGACATGACAATTACCATGTCATGTTAGTGCATGAATATTCATATCCTTTTTTGCAAATGTGCTTCTCTCCAGTCTTTATAGGATACAGAAAAGTAATCCTGTGTAAAATCATACATGATTTTACATTTCACCAAGTATGTGCTCAAGCTGAATATAATGGATAATCTGAAAATAATTAGAAAAAATATTAATAAAACTGTGTGTGTTTTGAAAACTTGGGAACTGAAATGTGGTTGTTGCTTGAGGATGATTACAAATTGCTAGTTTTATATGCTAGAGTTGCTGTACTTCTGATTGTTTCATCTTAGTTTATTTAAATATCTGCTTTATCCTCTATTGAGAGCAGAAACTCTTTCTGTGTGATAGTGCAGTACATATGGAAAAGTTTTGAAAACTACTTGATATTAAGACTAACACAGTTATTAAAAATAAGTAACCCAAAGATTTGAGAATGTTGAAAATTAGTACTAGATTTCTTCAGAATTATTTTTCTGAGAAAGCTGAAAGCTTCTGTTCAGAGTTGGTTTAGGATGGAGAAACAGGCTGCACATTTTTTTTTAATATTATGCCAACTGGAATGACATAGTGTTGCACTTGTAACATCATGAACCCACTCTTTGTGGTAAAGTTGGTCTGAGAAAGCTTTTTCTAGAGGGAAATGTTTCTGCTTTAAGCTGTGTACTACACAAAAATTGGAGCATATACTGAATTAATGCTACCATCAAGTATATCTTGAAAATTTGTCCGATGTTTTTGTAGTTAATATTTCTATGACATTGTTTTGTTACTGCTTTAGTTCAACACACAACTGTAATAGATGTTAAATAGTGACCAAAAAGAATTTACTAGCTTTTGCATTTGCAAATTTGCCTTTTGAATTTGCAGCTGTTACAAAGAGTAAGAATATTCACCCAAGAAAGAATAAACCAAATCTTTAGCAAGCCACAGATATTCTTTATACTAGATATAAACAGAGATAACAGTTTGCCATAAATTTCAATTTCAATAACACTTTAAACAGTGCGGCTATCAGAAACACACTGCCTGGCTGAATTATTTCTGAAGCACATAACTGCTTCAATAGCAGATGGATACAACTTTTCTCTATTAAAGTAGTGAATTTCAGCAAATCATTCCTTCTAGTGTATTCTTTCTTGGAAAAGCTATGGAAAAAAAATTCTCTTCCCTTCAGCTCTTTCCTTGTGTGAGCTGGTTTTGCCCTCTTGCTGAGCCCAAATGATAGTTGAAAAAAGGCACAGGAGCAGAGTAACTAAAAATAGTAGGAAAGAATAAGGGTAGCAAGAAGTAAGAGTGAAGACTGAGGGAGGAAAGAGAAAAGAAAGGACTAAATGAGAACATAGATATCAAGAGGAAAGGAGAAAGCAAACTACTAATACAGGAAAAAAGTAAAATCAGTCAGTGATGCTTGATATTTGATCTCTTCCACCAATGTTCCTTTTTGTTTGAAATATTTTCTTATAAATTCTTAGAGCTCCTAATTTTGTGTAATACACACAGTACAAACAAATGAAAAGCATTAAACAATGAGAATATTATTCAATATTTGTAAAGCATTTATGAAAAATATTGTACTTTTCAGGTAATTTATTTCAACTTGATGTCATTATGTTGCTGGGGATAACTTAATATGTACACTGGTTAGATTTCCATGGTAAACAGGAGGTTATAATAATCTTGTTTTATCAATTAAATTATATTTTTAATGAAATGGGGCAGGGGGGAAGACTTTGTTTTAAAAACAAGACTATATGTCTAGTTTGGATACCTGGGAAGCAAAATATGTATTTGCATTATTCATCAGGTGCCTAGGAGGATCTTGTTTCCCAGCCTCTGATAAATCTGGATCTTCAACATGACACTGCTGAGCTACTCTAGTTATCACAAAACAGTACAGGCAAGGGACTTTATTCTTCTCGTCGGGCTGAAAGTCATTTTCTGTCTTCTGTTTCTGCTCTCTTCATCCTGGACATATGGTAGGGAATACCATTTTCCACATCTACATTTCTTTTGGCAGGCTGGCTCCCCACTACTTTCTACTTCTGCCTTCTTATTCCTTTCCTTTTCTTGTTTCCTGTTTATAGGTGCTCTCTTCTTCACTCTGCACATCCTTTGATTATGAGTTTTGTTATGATGGTGTTGTGGTTTAAACCTGGCTGGCAGCTAAGCTTCCTTCCTGGGCTGGAGGAGAGAATCAGAAGGGTAAAAGTGATAAAACTTATGTGTTCAGACAGAGACAGTTTAACAGGTAAAGCAAAACAAGGAATTCATTTACTGCGTCCCATCGGCAGGCACATGTTCAGCCATCCCCAGGGAAGCAGGGAACCATCATGTACAACAGTTACACGGGAAGACAAATGCCATCACTCTGAATGTCTTCCCCTTCCTTCTTCCCCCAGCTTTTATCACTGAATGTGATGCCATATGGTATAGGAGATACCCCTTTGGGTCAGTTGGGGCCAGCTGTCCCAGTTGTGTCCTCTCCCAACTTCTTCTGCACCTTAAGTCTACTTGCTGATGGGATGGTGATGTGAGAAGCAGAAAAGGCCTTGTCTCTGTAAACACTCTTGGCAACAGCTAAAACATCCCTGTGTTATCAACACAGTTTTTAGCAGAAATCTGAAGCATAGCTACATGAAATTATGCTGTGAATTCTGAAGTATCTAGTGATAAACTTAATAGTTAATGAAGAAATCAATCGGTCAGGTGCTTCAGCACACTTTCTTGTGAGCTGAGAGTTATAAGCATCTCTCCGAGGACATGAAAGGCAAGTTTACAAGTGGAAAAGTAGAGTGCATTAGTTAAACATTGTGTAGAGTTATAGATAAGTATTTAAAAGATGAAAAGAAAAGCATCAGCTCACATATTTCTATGACTCAAACTGTTAATTCCTCAAGCTATTATTTTTTCCTCTGCAGAAAAGAAACACTTGTAGATTAAGAGCAGTAGCTTCTAGAAAGCTGATTCTCAGTTTGCATACATCTGTGTAATCCTACAAATGTTTTATCTGATTTTTCTCACAAGGGTTTTCCATTTGCTAAATAAGTACAGTGGGAGTAGGATAACTTGCATACTGATCTCTTTATTGTACTTGGATCATAAACGTTTTCACAATCTGGCTGCATCTGCCTTTTTGGAGCATGATGTACTTAGTTATAAAGTTACAGTTCAAATTCATTAGCTGTGGAGTGAAGATATCAGACTTTCCATCTACACATGCTCCACCAAACAAGTAAAAGGTGAAATCTTATTCTGCATGTGAAGTTGTGAGAGGCACAGATGAAGCTGCTGTTGCTTCTTTTACAAGTAACTTCAAAGCAGTTCCAGCAACTACTTTTGAAGGAACTGATTTGGTCACAGGGCAGTATGACCCAGACCCAGCTTGTCTCCCTTTTTGACCAAACTGAAGAGGAAACTCTCCCTAAAAGTGTTACACAATTCATCCTGCAGATATTGCTGAATTGTGAATTTGTCTCTGTGAGAACAGGAGAAATAGAGGCAACAGAAGGAAGAGGAATTATCAAAAGGAGAAAAAATCCTTTTACATAGAAATCCCATCTTTTTTTGGGGGCACTGAGGCTCCAGAAAATTGTGAGAAGTCTTCTTGGAGGAAGGGAAAGACTGGGAGGTGAATGTAGCCTTTTTGGTCAATAGCTGTTAGAGCAGTACTCAACACAGAGCTTGCTTATAAACAGCTACAAGTCTTATTTAAAAAATAAAACTCTGCTGCTTTCATTTTTTTGGTAGTTTTTTCTCCTCTGTTTTGTACCTACCTGTTTACTAGTAAGGGGCTTCTTGCTCCTCTTCTTCTAACAGTGTTAATTTGGTGTATGTCAAGTAAGAGGCTGACGGAGAAGACCTAGCACAACTGTACAAGGCATTGTGGCCTTTGCATGTATTAGAACTACTTAACACTTTGATGTGTAATTTGAAAATGCTTATACAACTGCTTTGGCAGAGATGCTTAAGAGAAACAGAGACTGCTAAAACTGCACAATTTGCAGAAAATAACTTTATGCCCTTGTTATTGCCTGGAAACACGGATTTTTCAAAGCAAAAGTTACTAGGATGAAAGAGAATAGAAAATGAAAGGAGCATGAATTCCTCTAGCAGAAATCATCTCTTAAAATCCTGTAGTGATTATTTACATACATGGGCATTTGAAAACTTGCATATTGTTTCCTTGTGTAGTTAAAAAATGGATCTATGCATTTAAACTAGGATAGGTGGCAATTATTATAAGACAAAAGCAATAAAAGGAGGAAAACCATGAAAAGTTAGCTATGCTGGCCATAAAATAACTATTGCTGTTGGCAAGAGAAGTAACATGTACACCTAGTGGAAACTATAGAGACTATGGAGTGTTACTGAGAAGACAGTAGGAATTACATATAAATAAGGCCATACTTACTAAAAAGTAAAAATTACTGTGCTAATGCTTGAGAGCTAAGTACATTTAGCAGTAGCTGTACAATTCTATGTAACATACACAATAAATTTTATATCTCCATGATTCTGTATTTTTTGGTGGTAAAACCACAGGTAATTCTTAAAAAGCAGAAGGCTCAGTTCTAAAAGGAATGTAACCCAACGTTGTGTCTTGAGAGCTGTGTTTATTGCTTTTCAGAAAATGATACATAGTTATGCCTGCCTCTCAAATTTTGAAGTACAATAACCTTGTCACAACATACTTTGAAATAATTTGCAGGAAAGAGTCATTGGGGTGTTTGAATATAGAATAAGAATTACCTCTGGTAAATTTTTACTTGATGTCGAATTACAGAATCGTAAGTGAACTGGTAGCTAGAAAACTATTTTTCAAATCAATATTGATAAAGAAAGATTTTTAGAAGCACTTTTTCTTCCTATTCTCCAAGTCTTGAAATGAAGTTTAGAATGAAAGAAGCAAACAATTATGAGCTGAAATAATTAAATTAGAATTTTATCCATTTAATTTCCTTATGTTGCAAAAAGAGAGAGTTCACAGCTTTTTATTTCAAGAAGCTCTAGGAAAACTTATTTTAAAAGGGTATTTCATAAGAAAGTCATACAATATAAGGTCCATTTCTTCCATAACATCTAGATGTTTTCTTTTTCATACAGGCTGACTCTACTTTCTTAAATTAATCTGTATTAAAGCAGTATAAATTAGATCACAATCTGAACCATGTTTTATTTTTAATTGCCTAGGAATACTATGAAAAAAGTGCATATACATAGATTTTGGATTTTACTCTTGCATTATGTTGTAGTTAAGCAAGTGAATACAATAGTTTTTGTTATGTATTTATTTTTCATTTAATATGCATGATAACTTTTTATAATATAACTTTGTTAATGTCCTGAGCAAATTTACAGTTATGACCCTCTTGCATTTCGTTTAGCAGCATGAGGAGTGCTTACTGCTTTATCTCTTATTTGAAAGTGTTGCTGTCCTAGTCTGATTAAAAGATGCAGGGGAGATTTGAGGGAAATCTCATGAGTGAAAATTAAGACACAAATGAGGTCAGATGCTGCTAACCAAACAAACTTTATTGACACAGTGGAGAGAGGGAAATTTTAAGCAATTGGAAAGGAGGATGGAGAAAGTTGAAAAATTAGGCAGGAGAGCAGCGAGTGTAGTCACCACCCCTGGATCCAGCGGTGACCAGCTTTTGTTCCACTACTTCCCTGGGCAGCCTGTTCGAGTGCTTAACCACTCTTTAAATGAAGAACTTTTTCCTAATATCCAATATAAACCTTCCCTGGCACAACTTGGGGCTGTTTCCTTTCAGCGTGTTGCTTGTTACCTGGGAGAAGAGACAAACCCTGACCTTGCTACAACCTCCTTTCAGGTAGCTGTAGAGAGAGATGAGGTCCCCTATAAGCCTCCTATTCTCCAGGCTAAACAACCCCCTTGTGTTTTAGACCCTTCACCAGCTTCATTGCACTTCTTTGGACACACTGCAGAAACTCAGTGTCTTTCTTTGTAGTGAGGGGCCTAAAACTGAACACAGTATTTGTGACCTCACCTGTGCTGAGTACAGGGGGATATGATCCCTTACCTAGTCATGTTAGCCACGTTATTTCAGATACAGGCCAGGATGCTGTTGGCCACCTCAGCACAATGATGACCAACACCCCTATGTCTTTTTCTGCCAGGCAGCTTTCCAGCCACTCTTCCCCATGAAACCTGTAGTGTTGCATGGGGTTGTAGTGACCCAAGTGCAGGACCCAGCACTCATCCTTGTTAAACCTCATGCAATTGGCCTCTGCCTGTCAATCAATCGAGCCTGTCCAGATCCCTCTATAGAGCCTTCTTACCCTTGAGCAGATCACCACTCTTGCCTAACTTGATGTCATCTGCAAACTTAACTGGGGTTGCACTTGATCTGATTTTCCAGATCACTGATTTTTTTTCCCCCTTTCTGTTTAATATCTTTAAAACCTGCATTTTATGTGTGTATAGAAAATGCTTTCTAGAATTCTAGAGACAGCTTTAGTTTTATTTTCTTAACTTCTGAATTATGTTTTAAATCTGTTTTTAATACAGGCTTGTGTAGTAATTTGTAAATCAACAACATCATGGTCATCTGTGTTTGAGATGCAATATTATTGTCCCTCTTTGCAAGGAATTTACCTTCTAATAGCAATTCCATCTAATTAAATAAATTTCATAAAATATCCAATAACTCCCCAAAGTGGCTACTGCTTATTCTTCATTCATTGCATTATTTCTTTTGTGAGCTTTACTTGATATAAATACATTGCCTAATGATCCCAAGGGGATTTTGTTATATTAAAAAAGGGCTTAACAAAACACCTTATTTTATGTGAATAGACAAAATCCCATGTGTATCACTGCGGCCAACACAGCTGTAGTGAAAATCAAGTATAGCTCTCTACTGTTACTCATTCTGCATACTTAGAGCTGACTGAAGTTGTTCTATCCAGAGATTAAAATGAACTCAATGTTTTAACCTCTTCAACCTTAATATGTGGTTCTGAAGTTTAACTTTGGAATCAATGCATTGGATTTTACAAGAAAATATATTCAAGTACTGTGATCACCCCACTCACACAGCAGAATTTCTTTCCAGCCATGTAGCATATAACTACTCAGTATCTTTTAATGAAGAATCCCACCTCTCCAGCAATTTGGTGTACCTGGATGCTGGTTGTTCGTTGAGAGAATATAACTGCTGAAAGGACCCAAAATACTCCCAAATGCTTATAAATGCTTATCTGCCCCTCAAATAGTAGTATTTAAAAAAGAAAAAAACAAAGCTACAGTCAGATGGTTTATACTGCAGGAGGAAAAACTGTCACATATTGCAGGTACAATTCACATTTCTTCATCTGGCACAGGTTTTCATCAACCTCAACAGATGTATCACAGTAGGTCAACACAGGGCAACCTAGCTCATCAGATCAGGCTAATGCACTGCTTCCTTTTATGGCAATAGTAAATTAAAATTCTTGCAGTATTCTTGGACACTGCAGCACAGAAGTAATTTAGTGCATGTTGTTGTGTCTAAGTGTATTTTAAGCTGCTCAATGGATAGGTTACTGAAGGTTAGGTTCCATGTTTGCTTAAAACCCATTCATTACTCAATTACTACATCCAAGTCCCTTGCATGTTTTTCTTCCTCATTAGCCACAAATAAAGTCCCTTAAACTTTTGACCAACATGAGAAAGGAAGAATCTAGGCAGTGAATTATGCAAAATTAAATTGGAAACTTCTTAATATATTCCCTGTCTTCAGATATGTAACAAACATTTATCTTTCTACACACAAAGACTGTTTTCAAAATACAATAAAGACATTCTTGGGTCTTTCAGTCAACAATTGTTAAAAATATTTTTAATGGCCCCCCCTAAGCCATTAAGGTAGCATAATGTACTCCTGCATGTCTGTGAAATTAATTACTTTTCTAATACTTTATCAGATAGTAAGTAAAGAAGTATTTAGCATTTTAATTTAGCAGATACTCTTTTACATTTCAGTATGCTGATAAATTGTTCAGAATGAAGCTCAATTTCATAAATTACAAGGAGTCTAATAAGAAAAAAAGAGTTCTGAAAGCTTGAATAAAATCTTTTGCCTTTTAATCTTCTAAGAGTTTCCTGCATGAGCTTCAGTCTGTCATGAGCATCTGCCAAAGATAAAACAAATGCTGCTAAGAGGAGGAATGAAAGAAAAACAAGGGAGGAAAAAAAAGGAAAGGAATTAAAACTCAGAAAATCATACCATGCTATTGTTTCACATCATGATTTTGTATTATTTTTTAAACGTCCTTGGAGGTATGATCCAAAGTCTTAAGACAAATGTATTAACTTCTATGTGTATGATGAGAACCTCTGACTCTGCCATACTGAATGGACTGCTTTGGTAGGATTACTTCGGTATTATGTCTAATAACAAGATGTTACCTGAAATCAAGTATTCTGAATCTTTATTTACTGAAACAAAATTCTTTTACAAACTGTGGGAATTCTACAGTCCTCAGAGGGTGATATTGGATTTCCAATATCTATTGTGGGTGAAGGAGACATTAGATCTGTATACTTATTCCTAAATGCAGATTTCTCTCTTCCTTATGAGCAGAGCATTTAAAAAAGGGGAAAGCTTATGCCTGCCAGTCTTCAGACACCTTGCATCCTGCTCTATGCTCTTTGCAGCTATAGGAGCTGTATGACTAGGAAGGAAACTTAAGAAATGGTCTTTCTCTAGACAACCCAATCTTCCTTGAAGCCATTTAGTGATAAAGAAATGAAATTAAGTAGGTTGTCTACCAGGAAAGGCAGGTGATTTGAACTGCTAAAGACGTACTGGCTCTCTATTTAAGGACTGGGAACTACTGTTGCCAAAGAGCAAGAAATCTGCTACTCCTGGTTGTGCCTTAGAACACCATTTGTGCGTGATTTGTATCACAGCATCTGATATTTATTTATTCCTGCACTATTATATTCCTTGCTTTGAAATCTTTGAAAATCTGGCCCCAAGTCTCCTGATACAGTGATGTAAATGCCATTTGAGTATACAGTCCAGTAGCTGAGCAAGAACTACAAAATATTTAGGCCACTCTACCGTAAAGAAAAAGCTTTTTGAAAACTTGACTTCTAATTGTTTAGTGCTTCAAGCTTGTCTTGAAGTTTAGCTTGGGTTTTCTAACTGCAGGACTGAAAAAATCCAAAATAAGGTACCTGGAGAAAAAAAAAAAAGAAAAAAAGCTTCTTCACATATATAGTTACTGTATCTGTTTAATGTTAACTAATATTAATTGTATAAATATACTTGTAAGAATACTAGCCTAGATCTGTCCTCTACCAGGTATACACTATACTTACAAACATGGTAAATGCAAACTGTAGTAAACACAGACTTTTCCCTACTAAACTGACTGTCTCTTGCACATCTCCAGGACAACAAAGGAAAGAACCAATTGTTCATTAAGTAAGTTTCACAGAACCTTAAGATATTTTAACAACTGGAATTGCAACAGACCTCAAATTAAATTTTTCTAAGTGGCTTTTGATATGGAACAGGAAATTCTGGAAGTAAATGACCTTTAAATGGTAAAACCATTTCTGCTACAAATGATATTGTAAATGAAATTCCATTATAATTAGGGTAATCTAGCAACCATAGTCATTGCGTTACAATAAAGAAATTTTATCCTTGTAAGATTTAAAAGCTAATTACTGAAAGCTGTAGTGAAACAAATAGAACTCTTTATTTCTGTTGTGGTAATATCTGAATTGCTATTAAGCACTTCCTTACTGAAGATACTCTCTAAATGTTGGTAGGTCCAGGCATTCCTGTTTGAGCTCCAAAATAGTTTTTGCACAGCAGCCCCATTCAATCTTACTGTCATAGTTGCCTGCTTCATGCCAACAGAGAAGCAGCCCAGAGGAAACTTGAAGTGTTTCTTCATCAGGGTGGGTGATGGAGGAATCATCTTCTTTAGCTACAGTGATGGGAATCAGATGGAGTCATGCCCAAACAGTGTGCTCTGAGTTATGCCTAACTTGTTCAGCTACAGCCCTCTGGTTGTCCCTGGGGTATCAGCATGGATCTCTTGTGGCATTCTCTCTATGTTGTGGTCATTCCTTTCCTCCTGCACTGAATACCCTTTGAAAAGCTTTCAAGAATAAAAGCTTCACAATTTTTGAAAGGCAGTGTGCAAACCTTGGGAGTAAATTGGGTTGTCAGCCTCTACAGCTACCTGAGAGGAGACGGAGGGTGTGGGGGTAGGTGTTGGTCTTTTCTCCCAGGTGGCAAACAGCAGGACAGGAGGAAATGGCCTCAGGTGTGCCAGGGAAGGTTTAGATTGGGTATTAGGAAACGTTTCTTCACTGAAAGGATTTTCAGGCATTGGAACAGACTGCCCAAGAAAGTGGTTGAGTGATTATCCCTGGAGGTATTTAAAAGCTGTGTAGGCCTGATGCTTAGGGACATGATTTAGTAGTGGACTTGGCAGTGTTAGATTAACAGTTGGACTTGATTTTGAAGGTCTTTTCCAACTTAAATGATTCTATGATTCTATGTAATACACAAAAGTATCTGTTATCCCTGTGTAATTTTAAAATTTTTAGGTTTTCCCTCAATATTTAAACTCTACATAAAGTAATAAAAAAAGAAATAAAAAGCATAGTCTGAATTTTGTTTATCCTTCAGTCATTTAAATTTTAGAATAACCTTAAATTATCTTCAGAGAGAGGAACTACTTGAAATTATATGTTATTCTCTCAAATCAAACAGGATAACAAAAATGTTCCTAGTTACTGCATTTTGAGTTTATACCCTCCTTTAAAGAAAGTACTTTCAGAAAGCTCCTATGTGCAGCCTAAATGGACATTGACACTTCAGTGTAAATGATTGCTGTGAAAAGCACTGAAATACTCTAGAGTATGTTTGTCTTCTTCAGTTGTAAATGCCTTACAGAGGTTTATTATGATTGCATTGTACCAGGCTCCTGGAGTCTGTGAAATTATTGGGCTTGCAGCACTAGAAGAAAGCATTTTGTCTTCCTGGATAGAAGCAAACATCAGGAATTTTAGTGAGAGGAAAACATACTTCACAGCTTTCCAAAAGGGAAAGCTGTACCAACCCCTTCTCAGCTTCAGTAAATTATTGTAAAACTAGGATTACAAGGAGTTAAGCTGTTGTCTGCTTTCTCACCACACACAGCATTGTTTTTGAGGGGTAGTTATGAGAAGGTAATGTAGACAACATCATGGCAACAGGGTTCTTGTGCAGTGTGAATTTAATTAGAAGCCAGCTTTGGAATATCTCCTTCTCATATGAAAGTACTGTTAATTTGGATATAGCTAATTTCTTTTGGAAGGGAAAGAAGACAGACATCAGACACCCCATTAAAATATCTGAGTCTCGGATGGTTTGCCTGTGAGGTACCATTCTGGTAGTCAAAAGACTACCAGAAGAGGACTGAAGAGGACTTTTGAGGAAGACTGACTTCCACAAAAAAGTGACAGCTCACAACACAGGGTTTCACAGAAGAATGAGCACCAAAGCATTTTGCTATGTGTTCCTGATAAAACCAACACCTTTGGTCTTTTTCCACAGTGACCCATATTCCTTTACTGTAATGAATGACTCTCTGGATGAGAGACCCACAGTGACTGTCCCTCCCTTCATTAAAGGTAATGGGAAAATTTGCCAGTAACTTCAATAGTGACAGGAATAAGTTATTCATTCTCTGTCATTGAAACACGTAAAAGCTTGTACCTATGTATAGGTAGTTTCATCCTTTCCATCTTTTCATCTTATTTGAGAATCTATTTTCAAATGTTCAGACTCTGAATCTTCACTGAGAAAACGGAATGAGGCTAGGCTACTTAGAGACTTGGGCACTATGAATAACTCTCATGAAATAAACTATTTTTTCAAACACCAAGATTCAGCAGGGATAGTAGTGAAGTCTGCATTATTTATAGATATCCTAAAAGACATGACTTTCAAAGATGGTTTTACCTCTTTTTAATGGAAGACACCATCAAGTGAAAACCAGAATAACTTCAATCACTTGTAATCAATCACAATCAATCTTGTAATCTTACAACCTAGCTCTAATGTTGAATGTATTTGTTTCTTAAAATCTTTCCTGCTTCTCTGGTTAAACATGAAGCTGGCTGCTATTTTACACTCTTTGCAATTAATGGATTTTTTTTTTTATGATACAGGAGAGGTAATGGAACCCAGACACAGAAATGCCTTAAGAAAACCCTTCCCAGGAATTTTTAGGAATAGTTGAATTGCAAGTTCAAATGCATTTTTTCATTGCATAATCCTTGCAGAGTTGAATTTCATGAAAGAGTGAACTTGGTTTGCAAGACTCAAGAGAGAAGATTATTAGCTGAACAGCTTTGTTTTTTTGACTGCTAGTGTAATATTCTCTTAGAAGCTTAAAAATAGACATTTTCCTGTTATTTCCTTTAACATCATGCTTTTGACTTCTGTATCTCAAAGGGTACAAAAATAATTGAAAGAGAAATTCTCTGTACGCAGAAACATTTTTTTCTGGCAGTTATAGAGATTTTGTTGTATTTGGAATACTTCACTTTTATTATATTTTTGCAGAAGGTGTTTTTTCAATATTAGCCTACCACCTTACACACTTATCACAGAATGAATGAGGTTGACCAGGACTTCATAAGATCATCTAATGGAACCCACCTGCTTAAAGAATGGTCAGCTAGAGTAGGTTAGGACCATGTCTAGTTAGGTTTCAAGAATATCTGCAAGAGTGGAAACTGCACAACCTCTCTGGGCAAACTGTCCTGGTTATTTTAAAAAAAAATATTTCAAAGGAAAAATATTTAGTTATATCTGAAAGAATTTCCTGGGTTTCAATGTATGCCTATTGGCCCTTCACCACTGAAAAGGGTCTGGCTCCATCTTTATCTCTCTCCATCAGATTTTCGTATACCTGATGAGATCGTCCTGAGACTTCTCTTATCCAGGCTGAACAGTCCGAGCTCTCTCAGCTTAGACCTCTTCAGGACTGCTTCTCAAAGTACTCTGGACCAAGCTGCTAAACAGGCCAAAATCTACCCTCCAGAAATTCAAGATAGTGGTTTTTTATGATCCCCATCTCCTTACTTCTCCAAGACCTGAATATCATTTTGTGGTTGCTATGCCCAAGATGGTCTTTGACCACCACATCTCCCATCAGTCCTTCTCTGCTCATAAACAGCAGGTCTAGCAGGGCATCTCACCTGCTTGGCTCACTTTCTAGCTGTGTCACAAAGTTATCTTCCACATGCTCCCGCGACCTCTGTTCCTCTCTGCTGTGTTGTATTTCTAGCAGACACGTGGTAAGTTGAAGTCCCTCATGAGAATAAGGGCTAGTGATCATGAGACTTCCACTAGGCACTTACAGATTATTTCATTTGTATTTTCATCCTGGTTTAGTGGTCTGTAACAGTACATTTGCTCCAGTATGTCCAATTACTTCTTGTATCAAGTAGCCCAGCACTGGACCCAGCACTCCAGATGTATTTCACCAAGGCTGAGTAAAGCAGAAGGATCCAAATTTTCTTTCTAGATATGACT
This sequence comes from Galbula dea, assembly GCA_013399015.1. Lineage (NCBI taxonomy): Eukaryota > Metazoa > Chordata > Aves > Piciformes > Galbulidae > Galbula > Galbula dea. The sequence continues at coordinate 2,719,193 of VWZX01005330.1, forward strand.
TCACTGACATTTCTGTGATGACAGAAACAATCCCAAAGTGGAAAACTAAGCATCTGATTCTAATTAACCTCTTGATTCTAATTAATCTCACCAGTTTCAAATAAAGGGGGAAGGATGAGTTGATGTATTATTTAAAAGCTGTTTGGGAGACAGGGTTTCCTGCAGAGCAAGGACCTAGCTTAGTAGGTGAGATGAAGTTAACTGTGTTGAAAGTAGCTAGTTGGTTGTGGTTTTTTGTTTGGTTGTTTTTATTTTTTTTAATGGGAGTTGTGTGGTGTGTCTAAATAGTTTGTAATTGGAGCCCCAGATTATGGTGGATGAGAAGGGAAGCACAAGGAAGAAAGTTCAAGGTCTAACTTTTTCAACAGTTCCTCAACTTATGAAAGACAAACTTCTGGAAGGCAAGGTAAAGTACTGTTAATCTGTGAAAGAGGTCTAGTTATGTTAGGTGATTAGAAAGACAGATGAGTGACCTGTCCTGCTTCATAATCTGAGTCTGTGCTATACACATGTTCCTGAACTGAAAAGGTTCACTTGTTCACATATTTCTGGGTTGTCTTGTATTTAAGTTGGTTGGGGTTTTTTTCAGTGATATATGTCTGTGTCTTCTTCCCCCAGTCAGCTTTGTGGTGCTCAGCCACTGAAGCAAGAGCAGCACTTCTGAAGCATGCTGCCTATGTAGTTCATGTATAATTGAGCTACGCAGATGCAGCAGCTGAGTCTTTCTTAGAAACACTGCCTGTGCAATTGAGCTAAAATACTGGAGTTGTGGTGATTATGTGGATGAATTGTGCTTGTTTATGCAAGACTTTTCAGCACAAGTAAGGTTGTAAGTATCCAAAAAATCTCTCTACGTTGCTGTTGCCAGAAGCATGTCTGCTTTAGCGTCCTGCCCAAAGCAGCTGCAGTGATAGATCGTGCTAGTGATGGGGAATGTTTGACTGTGCCTTATAGCTGCCTTCATCCTTTTAAAAATTAAACAGCTGGGTAATATTAGATTTCTATAGATAGCTGTGAAAGACTAAATGAGTGTTTGTAACTTCCAATATTTTAACAGTATTTGAACCTGCCTGAATGTAAAGCTTTAGCATGTGCAGGGAACATTAGGCTGTTGTTTGTTTCTGTAAAAGTACCTGTTGTGTACAGGTTATACTTGGTAAGCTATCAGCTACTGATCTTTAAGCAAGCCAAAGCTCCCTATTAAGCCTCAGTTGTTGCATTTGACTTCTCTATAGTTGAGTATCAGCACTTAATAGTGAAGAAAACATCAATTTTTTACTTCTGGTGGAGGAAGTTTGGGTTTTCTATTACTTCATTTCTCTGAAAATGACTTTTCTGTGTCACTGAGTCATTTTGTGCTATTTTGTGTTAGCTGCATAGAGCTACTTCTGCATCTAGGTTTTAATTTTTACAGGACAAATCAGTATATCAAAGTGTTTTGAATAATACAAGGAAAATGAAGAGTTCTGTCTCTCAGTCTCTTTATGTAAATGTCTGTGTTTAAAGAATGGTGTGACCTTGCTTATCAGCAAACTCAGAGATAAGCACGGTTCCTAACTTGCAGTTCTTGCCTGATGGAATATTTCTCTGAAATCCCAGGTGGTATAGAGTGGTTGCTCAGTGCTATGGATAGGAGTATTTCTTCTCTCTTGTAAGGGTTTTCAGGTAGCTCTTACACAAACAGACGAATCATTTTGTGTTCTTCCTGAGACCTCCAGAGGTATCAAGTTGTTGGAAAAAAACATTGGAATTGTTTAATGTGATGAACTGCCTTTTTATTTAAGCTGAGGTGTTGACAAAACAGTCAGTTCTCTCTCATGCATTTTACCCACTTTTGTTTTTACTCAATATTTTTAGAAAAAGGAGTTAACAGATAAAGTTGTATAGGAGTTACAGCAGACAATGGGATCTAAACTTTACCTGTTCGGGTGGGTTTTCTTTCTCCTGTTTTTAGGTATGGGGTGCCTGTGGGAGCTGGGGTTCATTTAAGGTTTTATGTAAGTAGCCTTAAATGCAAGCAGTCATTCTATGAGAAGTCTGCTTTTATCTTCAGGGGGTTGTAACATGTCTCTTAAAAGCTGACATAACTGTCAAATCAGATTTTATTTATTTTACTTTTCAAGACAAAGTGCCTTCACTCCTGAACATCCTCTCCATTTCAGTGTGACCATGGGTGTTTCACTATTGCCTTGACTTTGCTATACATCAGTGCAGACAGATCTTAACAGCATCTAGTCTTATTACTCCAGTTGTTGAAAAGCTGCCATTTATTTTTAATTCTTGGATAAGAAAGAAAAGTGTCAGTATATTTAAGGCAAGGAACAGCTTTGTTCTTACTCAGGTCGTGAGGCTTTACTCTCATTTTCTTTGCCCACGTTGCTCTGCCTGAAATGGTTTCCCTTGAAAAGATACCAACAGAAGAGCAAGGTGGGTATTATGTGGAAGAAAGAGGAGCAGAAAAGAGCAGAAATGGCCCATTAGTGGTCAAGGTAAAATAGCCCTAGCTCTAAAGGGCTAAAGGTACTTGCCATTCATTCACCAATATGTGACAGAAACAAGTGTATTCTTAGTTAATTGTGTAAGCCTGTAACTTTACAGGGAATTTAGTAAATTGTAACTAAATGTGTGGTCTTGAAAGAAAAAAATGTTGGATTTTGTGTGAAGTAATAACAGGGGCTTTATAAAAAAAAAAAAAAAAAGGAACTCAGTGTTTGGCTTTCTTTCCTAGAATAGTAATTTCCAACATAAAGGGCTGTTGACATGACAGGAGGCACTAAATGAAATCCAAGTGCTATGTTTAAAGCCTGTTTTCTGAATCTAGCTAGCAGCAGTATTTGACTCCTGGCCTTCGGACTTCATGCTTTTTCGACACCCTTGTCTGAAATATTAGTAATGAAACATGAGAAATCCAACTTCAAATACTAATCCAAATAATGTCTTCCTAAGGCAGGCTCTTTATCATACTTAGTGTAAGACTGCAACTTTCTGGTGCGGAGTACTTGTTTTTGAAATAACAAAATACTTAGTTGCTTATTGCCAAATGGTGGGGATGAGGAAGTTGTCAAGAGATGCTTTAGAATGCAGGATGGTTGGTCTGCTATTTCGCATAAAATTTGTAATGTTTTGCTATAACCTTTGTGAGCTGTGTGATGTTACTAATTTCAGCTGTCTACAAAGAGGAAATCTTTGTGGATTGGCTGGTCACTTCTCAAAGAGCTGTGCATGAAGTGGGCTGGTGATTGTAACATGAAGTATTAGAATTATTAGTATTAGAGCTATTTAATTGCTCTTACCACAATGGCAACTTGATGCAAAGCTGCTAAATTCTATGGTATTCGTTGGTATATGCAGAAGAAATAGATAAAAGTTACAAAATCTAGTGCACCAGGGCAAACCTATGTGTAATGACATAATAACAAGGGAATCTTAAGGAAGATTCCAAATAAACATTCAATTGAGTCATAAAAATAGATAGCTGCTTGTTTACCTTGCAGCAATGATGATATTGGACCTTGACAGTAAGGACAAAGAACTTACCTGTTCTTTATTGAAATCTTAATGAAAACAAAGATTTGCAAGGATTAACCTGTGGAAATTGTCTGGGATGGCAGCAGGTGCTGAGGTCTTTGTAGCAGGGGCATGCTGCTAGGTTTGATGCCCAGGATCATCTGCTTTTTGGAAGAAAATAAAAATGACACCTGATACTACATTTGAACAGTAACAAACTATAATGGCAGTGCCTTATGCCAAGCACAATGAAAAAGTAGAACACTCTACCAAATTTTGCATGATCAATGTGCTGTGACATGCCAATTAAAGATCATTTGGATCAAGTAGTAACTGTCATATCCAGCCAGCAGGGAGTGTCTAACTACCAATTTGGCATAAAAGCATATGGCTGGAGTCCATAATGGCTGATACAGTGGTAGATTCCTCTGAATTTGCATCTGTACCTCATCGGATTATAAAGCAATTCAAGCACCATGAGATAAAGATGTCAACATATTTCAAGTTGCCACAAAAAGGAAGTTTGTGAAAGCGATGCCCATAAGTGCCTTCAAAGTGTAAACTTTTAAATTGGTCTATTATTACATACATAGTTTCTACCTACATCCAACCAACACAAAGTATGTGCTGAATTTATTTCAACTTTATAAAAATGGTTAATCTAATCAACGAAATTAGATGGACTATGCTTCTTATTTCAGCAAGATTTACACTCCCCTAAAATAAATCCTGGCCCATTTGAAGGCTGCTTTCTCATTACCAGCAAGAGAATACTTCAACACATACATTACACTTGTTGACACTGGTATCAAAATAACTGTCTAGGCACCAGTTCACTAATATATTTAATAATTTCTGGAATTTTTTTCTTTAACAGAATTGCAGATAGGTGAGAAAAGTGTTTTGAAGATAGTGGATTAGTGGAGAGTAAAGGCTTCTCAACAGAAATATTCTGAACAACTTGATATGAAAACCATACCCCAGAATAAACTTTTAATGGTGGAAAGTCCAGAGAAAAACTTCTGTGTGCCCAAGCCTGATGAAATTATTTGAGGGATAAGGAGGCTGTGTTGTCCATGGAAACAAGGCAATATTGTTCCAGAATTTAGAGGCTAAGTCAGACAGGTTCTCCTATTTTAACTGTCTGCTTCCATAGGAAGGGACAGATGATTGTTTTAGTCCAGATGCAAAATGTCTAAGTAAAGCATATACAGAGTTTCAAAACTAGACATGTGGTCTGGATACATATGAGGGCCACAAACATACCATTGTCCTACATTAAAGTGATAGGAAACAAAAGACAAATGGTTGCTGAGTTTTAAACTAAATCCCTACTGGGGTAGGTGTCTTTACCAAAATGTGTAAATGGTACCTTTGTAAAGAAAAACAACCCAGAGATATATACACGTAACTTTACTGAAGAAATCTCTGCTCAGTTAAATGAACAGTACTAAGTACTGTTGAATGAAGAAAACATCCAGCTCATTCTGAGAGTTTTACCTAAACACTTAGTATTTAAAATAGTTAACTAACTTGATATCTGAGACAACAGGCATGTCTCTAAATGTTCTTGAATCTTTACTTACTAGAAGCCTTCATAAGAACATAAGAGCCACCTTCTTTTATTTCATAAATGTTATACCATATGGCTTTCGTTTTTTTACAAAAGTTAGCTTTACTGAACTGACTGTGTTAGTTTGAAATCACCTTTTGTCTTTGCAAGGCTAAGCCATTAAGTGCCTGCCTGAGTTAGCTGGTATTTGAGATTTTGCCACTGCTTTTAGGAGTTCAGATATCTCCATTTCATTTCTGAAAGATCTGCTTCATCCTGTTCATAATACCAGAAGTTTGTCTGGAGCATATGGAAGCATTGGGCAAACAATACTGTAATTAGCCAAATAATTACCCTACTTGTTGCCAGCATTGAAGATCAGGTGGCCAGTGTGTGCTTGGATAATCAAGGCTTCCTTTTCACAGGTCCTCCTTGCTGTAGTTAATTTTGTCTTTGTTGGAGGGCAGGGGTGGCTTATATAGTTGATTTGTAGCTATTAATTTCTTGATCTATTAATAATACCGTTGTAAATTTTATTCTTAATCTTACAATCTTGTTTTAAAACCAGCTATCTAACTGCAAGCTTCAAACACAATTACTGTGCAGTGTTAGTTTACATTTTAAAAAGTTGCATCTCTTCTGCTTCCTTATTTTATGGCTAAGAGTACCTTCTAGCAGTAGACTTATTATTTTTAGTCATTTTAATGACATCTTTTTGCCAACAGGCCTAAGCTTCTTTATCTTGCAGCTACTGGTTTTGTTGCTCACTTGAGCAAATAAACCATTCATTTCAGGGAAGAAAATTCTTAACAGAATTTTAAGAAGGTATGTGAAAAATATTGCCAAACTGCTCCAAAATGAGTTTCACTAGTAAATAGGGAAATTAAAGTTGTGAACAAAAGGATCCAGCTGATGTAATAATTAAATACCTTCATATGGGACTCATTAAGGAAAGCCTGAGCCAAATGCTCTTACAAATATTATGTATCTAAGTGTAAGCTTTAATGTGCCTTTATATACCTATGCATGCATTACACAATGCATACACAATCTAAACCAGGTATTTTGGGTAATACTGGTGTCTTGGACTCAAGTGATCTACTGGGAGGAAAATCTTAGTGCTAGCTGTTACTATAACCTTAATTCTAGACCTGCTTTGTGCCATGGTATAAATATGAAGGTTATAATGAAGCCAGATCTGTTTACTTAGCTATGTTCCTGGCTTTTACTCACTGTGATTTTAATTTGGTCAGTGATTACACTTTACTTTCTTCTTGGAGAAAGCATCTTATGCCACTAGTAAAATATGACTTAATATATTAAAATGCAGTTGTTGAAGATGCTTGCTATGGGACTCTAGTAAGTGGTATGGAACCAATTGGTTCTTGCCTGTGCAGTGAATGAAAAAGCAGCACGGGCACAAAGCATAAAAATGCATGTCGCAGAGTAGCTTTTGTTTTGACAAAACATAAGGCCTCCATGTATGGCAGTGCATGCAGGTCAAAACATCTACCTGGCATCCGGTGCTGGATCTCTGATGCAAACTGCTTTCAGAACCAGAAAAGGCTTTCATCCCAGTCATCACCTGGGAATTGCTTGTAATTATGCCTGTTATATGCTATAATTCTATAATAATAATATGAAATCTGGGAAGTTAGTAACAATTGCTTTGATGTTCTAGGACCTCATCAGAAAGAATCTTTTAATTGCATGTGGTAGAGCATCATGCAGTGTCACTGAAATGGACTGTTTGTTGTCCCTGGTTCCTGAAATTGAGACTAAGCTAACAAAACTGAGCATATTCAGCTCACAGACAACACCTCCCTTCTGGAAATACCTTATTTGGTTGTGTATCTATGTACAGTAGCTGTGGGTTGCTATTTGATACAAAACAATTGAGGGTGACTGCTACCAAGAAGAAATCTTTATCAGCAGCCTCTGAAAAGGCTTTCAAAAATGTAATATTGTTAAAGTAATGTGATAATGGATCTATTGATATCTTTGAAGCATTGCTAAATTTTTCTTCTTGGAACAGACAGAAAATAGAGAAGAAATATTTTTAGGCACTCTGACTTAGAACACAATTCTTTATAAAGAATTATCTTCTTACTTGAAAGTAAACATATTACTGAGTGCACTAAACCCAGCTTTTTAGACAGGAGCTGTCAATATTACAAAATAACATGTAGGAGCTTGTTTTATTATACCTGCCAAAACTGATTTGCCTGATTTTGTTTGCTGTGGAAATAAGGAACCAGATTCTTAGCTGGAGCAGGCTAGTGAGCTTGCACTGGCCCTCTGAGTGGGTGTGCAAAGTATTGCTGCTATTGATTCATAGGATGTGTCGTGCTTGAATGTCATAATTCAAATACTGCAATATAACTAAAACTGATGCATGAGAGAATGAAAAACCTTAAACCCCTCTCTAAGTGAAAGGACACTTTATCCTTGGTCAGGATTCATAAATATGCATGTGTGCATAGATGTTAATGTGTGCATATTTTTTATGTGTACACTTATGTCTATACATATCTGCATCTCATGGACGTACACCCCTAGTGATTGTAAAAAAGAGAGGCTATTTATGATGAGATTGCCAACCTGCTGGTTTTTTTCTAGGAACCTAATTTACAGCAGGTTATTGGAACAGATGCTAGTTTCTGTCAGACTGGAGGCTACAGTGACTTCACAGTGAAATGTGTCCTCGTGTTAATTGCCAAAATTAACTTATGTCATAACTAACATAATTAATTCTAAGACTTCTGCTTTTTTTTAGGGGTGGAGAGTGGAGTAAAGGAGAATCTCATAAAGCTGAGAGTCTTAGTGCTATCAGCCTCAGCTGTCATTGCTATGCTTCTTTCATATGGGTGATTTATGTATTTTTATCAGTGCTGTGATGTTAAAAATTCAGGTTCAAACCCCACAAAATACCATCCCTAAACAAAGAAACACTGAAAATCCATATGTAGGATCTGGTGCTGATGGTCAGGCCATGCTTGTTGTTGATCCTCTCCAATAACCTGCAGGTGTTCAAGCACATACTAGTAAATAAAGCTGGTTATTGGTTTATTTGTCTGCTCCTCTTCCCTTCTGCTCCTTCTGCTCTTTCATTCAGAAAGAAAACAAAACTTATTTTGCACTGAATTTTTACATGTACTTTTTATAATTTCATTCAAAGCTATTTAATTTTCATACATTCAAAGTTGGTTTATGTTTTAACTTAAAACCTTGTTTTTCTTTAATCTGTATTTTTCTGTTATTTCTATTATTGAAAAAAATACTGATTTCTTTTCATTTCTTGTAATATTTATTTGCACTGCAGCAAATAAAGTTGCCTTAAAAGGAAGATGTGAAGAAACACTCCTCTAAAGGAGGTACACATTAGCAATATCTTCCCTTTAATTAGTTACTGCTAAATGAACTGTTTGATATTGAAAAATAATTGGCTTCATCTCTAGCAGGAGCTCTGGATTATATTCAGGGAAGTCCTCTGTTGTCCAGACCTCCTTTTCTGCTTTCCCCCTGTGGTTTCCCCTATATTCAGAGAGGTTGGTTGGTTAGGAGATTTGAATCTTTTTAGAAAGGAAGGAAATACCTGAAACATACATGTTTGCCAAAACATTCACACACACTCAACCTTTAAGAAGGTGGTTAAAACAGAGCCTGTCACTCAAAAGTATTTGAAGAAAATGTTTCCCATCTTGTTTCCTCTTTTTTCTCATTAAGGGGAAACTTTTGCTTTGTGTAACTTAGTCACAGAATAGGGAAAGGCATTTTCTTTCAGATGAGGCATCTTTTTCCAATAGGTGTTGACTGAAAGCAAATGCAAACCATTCTTTGGGGGCTGTGGTACTTCCTACAGTAGTATTGCAACAGATACTCTTTCTTCATTTTTTTTTTCATCTTCTTTGTATCATACCACTGACTTGCACCATCATGTGCACTCAGAAGCCATGGGTGTCATTAAGTGTTCTTGTACTCTCACTTTGCTCTGATATAGTCTGTCATCACAAAATGATTTGCAGGGGAAACAAAATGCTTTTTCTTTCCTAAGCTGTAAAATAGAAATAAAATCTCATAACTCTTAAAAAGCAAGCAGCAAGGAATTGTGTAAAGAAAACAGCTTTAAAAATCCTTGTTTAAGACCTTACAGCACAAGTAGTGTTTCCAGAACATATGGTTCATGAATCCTTTTCTTCATGGAAGTAACTCATTGTCGGCCTCTGTCATGTACTGTAGATACTATTCCATCTCCAACTAGTAATTGGCCATTAAGTTTTCTTGAATCAGCTCATTTATAGGCAGTTCTTCTGTGTGGACTTAGGTGACAAACTTTTTTCTACATAGGATCAATTTTTCAATAAAGAACAAAATTTTTTTTCTGTGGTTTTATTTTTATTTTTATGTTATAGCTTTTGCACATTAAAGTGCTGTGAAAGTGAAAGAGAGGATGAGAACCAGCTTGTTTTAGATATCTGCACCTTTAATTACATACTGTCCTTTGGGTAAATATTTCAGCTTGAAAAACATTTCTACAGCAATGGTTGAATGAAAGGGTCTGCTAGGGTACACATCTATCTTGACATATTTATTGGGTCAAACCTGAGGGTATTAAGTAATGACATAAAGATATTGTTTCTTGGGCATTCTTGCTCTCCTCTGAGCTTCTATTACTATTGTGAGTGTAGTGTTTCAGGATACCAGCCCCACTGCCATTCATGCTGAAAACCTACTACTGACCTTTCACATGCTGCCCTAGAACAGGGCTGCTGTGACTAACTCCACATAAATGCCAAAACCAGCTTAAAAGCCATCTAATGGAACATAAACAATTTGAGTGTCTCAGCATGTGCAAACTGTGCCTCAGTGGATGCATCTGCCAAATGGCATTTAGTTAATAGTCGTGGTTTTAAATCTCGGGGAAGTGTGCAGCAGCTGTTCACCTGGTAGAAGAGGAATGTATGCTGAACTGAGTCTCTGGGGTTTGGGGAGGTTTTTAATTTACTTACTGTTACATGTTTCATGCCTTGCAGTTATCTCTTTCAGTTTATTTCTCAGTGTCGTGTCAGGAATATGGCTCAACTGTATCAATAACACTTGATATGGGAACCTAGCTGAAGTATTTTGCTGCCCACATAGCTAGGTATTGCTCTGAGGTTTTAGGGGTTCCAAAGCACTTTTTAAATGCCTTTAACTCAGTCTTACAGATACTGGCTGATAGAGTAGGCCATTCAGTATTCAAACACTTCTACCCTCATTGAGTATGTGCCCTTTCTACTTTTCTGCTATAGCTGCTGCTTCTGAGGAATCTCCTGCAAGCTGAAAATGTCTGTTCTATATCAGGCTGTTTTAATCCTCTGACCACTGTTACAGATCTATGCTATACCCTGGGCTGTCTGGCAATGCAGAAGCTATGATCCATCCCAGAACTTTTGAATCTTCAGTGTAGAAGTGACTTATTTTTCTGAATGTAGGATTTGACTTGGGTAGTAAAACATACCCAAATCACAACTGGGATTTTAATGTAACTTTAGATTAAAGAGAAAGTGAATTTAAACTAATCCAGAATTATAGTTATAATTTTTTCTGATATATTGGTTGTAAGGTATTAGCCAGAAAAATAAATGCTGACAATGACAAAGGAAATTAGACTCTGTCATTGAGACTTGCCTATGCTTTTATTTTACTGAGCAGAACTTGCTCAGTCTCCACTTTTCTTTCTGTTTTCCCCAAGCAGGAACAGATATTAAAGGATAATTTCCTTAACATTTACTTTTCACAGCTAATTTTATCTAGTTGCTAAGAGAGAATTATTTTTCTTTTTAATGAGGGATCGCTTTGTCTGGTTCATGTAAAGGACCCCAGTTAGAGAGGTCTGCTGTCACATTTTTACCTGGAGATAATAGGCTAGCAAAAAGCTTTTTTATAGCATTACATATCAGTAGCCTTATGCTAAAAGGAATCCTACCAGAAGAAAAACTCTAAGAAATGTTAGCTGTCTTTCAGGCTTTTGCATTGGTTTAGGAAAACAATGACTTGGAAATCTGGAAAGAAACAAGGAAGTCTTCCAGCAGTTGTAAATGTTAAATTTAATGTATGAACAGCACCACATATCTGAAATTTGTGTATGCCATATGCTATGGTGCAATTTGTGTCAAAAAGCAGTGAAGTGTGTATGGCAGGTTCAGGAAAACATAGGTTAGGGGTAGATAGAGATGTCCATTCACTAATGTTTTAGGGAGTAGTAAGATTTTGAATAGGTAAAATATGCTGTTCAATATCTCTTCTGTTCAAACCCAACATTTTTTTTTCCTTTGAGATTTCTCAGCATTCATCTTAAGATACTGGACAGGAGGAAGAACTTGGTTGCTTTTTTCAGTGTTTTACGTACTGAACTCCTGTATGTTCAAGGACAATACTGAGTCAGCGTTGATATGCTACGTTAGAGTCCAAAAACCCTACAAAATAAGTGAAAAGGAAGAAATTAAAACTACATAATGGCATGTCAGCAACTAAAACTCTATTTTTGGGTCCCTCTCAACCCCTGCTGCTAACTCTGGTTCTTTCTTCACTCTGTTCTCTTGAAAGCACAGCAAATCTAAGAAAGGAACATTCTATAGTGAATATTACTCAATGCAGACCTGTGTCTGGATATTAAGCTCTTTGATGGAAATGTAAGGTACCTCCTTAGATTTGACTAAGTAAAAGCAGGCTGAATTGATCTTAAGCTCATAGTTAACCCAGGTTATAGATAACTTAATTTTAAATTATTCCTGTTGGTTTTGTGTAATTTAAACCATCTTGCTTATGAGAATAGTTTCACTGACTTTAGTTAGATGTGTTTTGGATTCTCTAACTCTACTGATACTTATTTCAGAAAACAGCACAAAATATTAATAGATCTGTAAAGACAGCTGTTGTCTCTGGGTCAGCTATATGTAAGCATCCCACATGCAGTGAGTGACTGCACTGTATCAAACTGATCAAATGGTTACTTCTGAGAACTCAACCAGGTTAATCAGATGAGCATGTTAGTATTCTCCTTGGTCAGACTAATACTACCATTGGTGAGGTCATTTGCTCAATTTTTTGCAAGGCTGGGCTCCTGCATGTTAGGAGATACAACTTTCCAATGAAGTGTGCCCTTTGCTCTGAAGAGATGGTGTTGGAGGCTGAAACAGTGGCTCCCAGCTGGTTCTTCTCCACTTCCCTCTCTAACTTTTCAGGGTCTAGGTCCCTTCTTACCTGTCCCACTCAAATGACCATCTCATGCTTCTGCCCAATATAGCAGCTGTGGGAGCATGTTTGTGTGTTTATTCCCCCTGTCATTCTGCTTTCTTCAGTCTCAACCTTTACATAGGCAAACCTCCTGTGTTTTGCTGTCTTGCCACAAAATAGCTGGATAAATGGTAATAACTAAGTTACCTAACAAGGTTATCTGGTGTTTCACCTGAGAGATCTTAGATTTTGAATCATCAAATCCATACAGAACACTGACCTTATGTTTACCATTTTTGCTAACCCTTGGGTACCTTGTTTTGCAAACAAACAATAGCATTACTTGTCTGGGGGCTCTTTTGTTTCCATGGTACTGTCTACCGTAGCATTTCCATTCTAAGCAAGACCATTGGTTGCCAATCTAATGCTCACATACGTATGTGTGTATATGTATTAGTTTGGCAACCAAAGTTTGTTCATCAAACATAAATCCTGAATGTAACCAATTGTATGAATTGCACATACTCAGTATATAATATTTATGCATTTTTTTGCTGTTATGCTTTAATTTGGGAGGGGAGCAGAGTTAAAAAAAAACCCAACAACCAAAAACAACAACAAACCTGCTTGTTTTCAAACAAAACATCTTGTTTCATTTCTTCAAATAGCAACCTCTGCTGATGCTTACTTGACTGGAGGGCTGATGTAAAAGTTAATTTCTGTTTAAAAACAAAACAAGTTCACTAGTTTGGTAAAGGTTTGTGTCCTGAAACTACAGATTTAAGCTGATCTAACCAGAGACTAAGAGTATAAAAGTAAGTTTAGAAACCTCTTTTGAAAGATGTTAGCATGATCATAGTTATACCTGGTCTAATGTCTCTGTAGTTGAGAAAATAACATAGAGCTGATGTTGTTGACTAAATGTTCTCTATTAATGGCACAAGTAATTAAATGGAAATCTTTCAGCTGACTTCTGTAATCTCTGTATAAAAGTCTGCACTGTAGAATAGGGCCTGCATCTTAATGTGCCCTTTGTCAGCAGTAGCACGTTGGCTGAGATGCTATGTTGAATAGCATACTGCTAACATGATGCAAGCAATGTTAAAAGATGTTTTAATAGTAAAATAGTTGGAGGTCAATGCTGAAATACTTTGAGACTAAATATTGGTGCAGTCCAAAGCAACATTCAAAATATCGGAATTAGAAGGGGTTTTGTTTTCCCTTTTGTTTTGCATTGAATCTGAATTTTCTCAAAACAAGGCTAAATAATCTGGACTTTTGGATGGTTTCTTTCCTTAGCACCCTTATCTAAATGACTCATCCCATTCTGTCTCTTATTTAGCAGTCTCTTGTAGTAAAACACTAGTTTTACCAACACAACTCAGGTATTCTAAAATTTAAAGTGCAGATTTGGGAAATAATAAAATGACATATGATTTCTGTTTCCTACTGCTTGATACATGAAAGCCATAACCAACCCTGTGTTTAATGGGTTTGTATTTTTTGTAATGCATTTTGAAGATGTTTCTGCTAGATGCTGTGTCTTACAAAGTAACTGGGATGCAGTACAGGAAAATGTGCTCTCTGAGTATTTGTGAGTTGTAGCTGTAATAGGGACTACTACAGATAGAATTGCTAGCACTATATATAGCAAGCCAATCTGTCAAACTCAACACTAAAGCTTCCTGGTTGTTAAAAATGTTAGGTTTGAAATTGGCTCCCATTTCTTGATACAGCTAATCCCTTTTTCTTCTATAACTTCCAGTTGGAATTTAGCACCTTCTTCTAAGGATGAAATAAAAAACTTCTGCTGGCAAGAATAGGACTGTCCTGTTGATGGACTATTTTAGGAGTTTTTGTTGTTTATTTTTTTCTATTTCCCCCCCCCCCGAATATGTAGGTTTGTTGCCTGACNTGTAAAGGTGGTTAAATTAGCCATTGCAACATAGTTTTGTTTTGCTATAATAACATGGTATTGAAGTTCTAGCAGGTGGTATTTTAAAGGTGAAAAGAAGCACAGAATAGAAGACAAAAATGGCAGAGGAATAAGGGTTAGACAGGGTATGTCTAAAAAGGGGAACTTAAGTCCTGTTAATGCTCTAAAATGTAATAAATATCTTCCTTTTGCTCTCTACTTATCTGAAATTGAGGGGGGAAAAAAAAGTAACTAATTCTTACTCATTGGAAGCTCTTATAAAATAAAGTGTGTTAGGATTGGAACTTCAGGCTTATGCATGCACAAGAGAGATGGCCCAAACACCCTCAGATTCTCCAGGGACATGCTGCGCTGAAGGAAAACCCTGATGTGGTGGAGAGGATGCTGGAGGACATTGACAGACTGAGAAGTTGGGGTTATTCAGTCTGGAGAAGAGAAGGCTCCAAGAAGACCTTATTGTGGCCTTCCAGTATCTGAAGGGGGCTTACAAGAAAGCTGGTGAGGGACTTTTTAGGATGTCAGGTAGTGATAGGACTAGGGGGAATGGATGCAAACTAGAGGAGCGTAGGTTTAGATTAGATATCAGGAGGAAGTTCTTCACTGTTAGGGTGGTGAGACACTGGAGCAGGTTGTGGAAAACCCATACCTGGAAGGTTTTGAAGGCCAGGCTGGATGGGGCTCTGGGCAACCTAGTCTAGTGGAAGGTGTCTCTGCCAGGCAGGGAGGTTGGAGCTAGATGATCTTTAAGGTCCCTTCCAATTCTGGAAATTCTGTGATTCTGTAAACTAGTGTGTATTATTGATATTTATGTATATCAATATTCTTACTATATCTTTGATTCTCTTCATTTATTTGCTACAAATATCTTGAGTAATTTCAAAACCAGAATGTTTTAAAGGTTTGAAAAATGCCAAACTAGCTGAAGTACTTAGTGTAATGGAAGCAGCAATCAGTTTCATTAGTAGCTGATTTTACAAGTTCTACAAATGGAGTACCCCAGTCGATGGATACATTTAAATCTACCTCAGGGTTCATAAGTCTTGTGCAAGTTGAGAAGTAAAAATGTTTTCAGTGCTTATAATTAAAAGACACTAATGAGCAGAAAGGAAAGGTAGGAGGTTCCACTTCTTAAAATGGAAGTGTGTAATGGTTTTGCCCAGGCCACTTCCCTGGTAGCCAGCTTGTAATCGGCGTGTAGCCAGGGAAGTGGTCAGAGGTTCCCAGTATTCCATGCAATTTCACGTGACTAGCAGTATAAATAAGGAGAGCAGAAGCTGCCTCGCGCTCTTCCTTCCGGTGGACTCAGAGACACAGCTTCTCTGCTATTGGTCCTGCCTGTGTGGGGGAGTGAGGCCTTGTAGGCCTTGGGAGCAGCGGTTCCTGCACTTCGAGAATAGTAGTAGTGAGATTTATTTTCTTTAACTTACATATCTGTTTCGGTTTCTCCTCTCTGTTTTCTTTTTCCCTCGTCCCTTCTTCCCTTCCCCTCTCCCTTTCCCTTTCCCCTTCCCCTCCCAGGGGGGTGTTTTGGGGGGTTCCATCTACTTTGTATATGGTATTATTTAGATATATGTATTAATCTCTAATATAATTCAATTATTTTGGACTCTAATTGTCCTATAGTTTTTTTCCATTACTCTGAGACAGAAGGGAGGGAGGGAAGAAAGCTTACACTGTGGGTTTGAGTATTTGGCAGAAAGCCAGCTCCAAACCATCACAAAGTGCTAGAGAGTCAAGTTACTATAGACAATTATACCTATACTTTGTGAAATTAAAGCAACAAGTTCAAATACTGTAAATAACAAAAGCAGTTTCTACATCTCCCTGTGGAATATAAATAGCAACTGTTATTTACATACTGCCTGGAGCCGCAACATAAAGCTGTGGAAAGAAAAAAATATTGGTGAATAATATCCATCCCATGGTGAGAGTGATCATTTCTAATGTAAGCTTTATGCAAAGACTATTTCTATCTTCCAGGTTCACAGTAAATGAAAAATACTACCATTGCAGAAAGGTTGAGCTACTTGCTTGGATTACTTTCTGGAGTAAGCATTGGACAAATCCAATCTAGAAGTGTATATCTGCTTATCAATGGAAATGGCAACATCTTTGCTGGGTTTTGTACCACATGCATGTTAGACTCAGTTGCACAAACCTAAATGACTGCTGTCCATCACCTCCTATGTGCGCATACACACATATATATGCATAGAGGCTCCCTTATCTGATTTTTCTCTGGTATTGTATTATGAATAGTATGTGAAGGAAGGATAAATTTGATTTATTTAACAAACCTATTGCCCACTAGGATGCTCTGTTGTCCAAGTTTGCACAAGTATATAGGTGTCGGTAGAGGGCATAGAAGATGACAGCCTGCAGGTTTTCAGCCTGGATCTGGAGGGATTTACGTGCTGAACGTTGGTATGTTGCTGATTTGAGTGATATAACAACAAAGGGTTGAGGCGAGGAGCAGCAGATTGTAATTCTATGTTAGGGTAAGGATTTAATACAACTTGCCTGTTTTTCATCAAAAAGTCTTTCCAGTTTGGTTTTAGATGAATGAATTCCACCTGTAACATAAAAAAATAAAACCCACCCCAAACCCAACCAAACAAAAAACAACCCAGACTTTCTAGACTTTTAAAACAAATAAATAACTTTTAGTCTATCAGTTTAAATGTAAGTTATGTACTCAATTTTCTAAACTTGCATATGGATTCTCCTGGTGTCAGACTTTTCTCTTGAATTGACACATTAATGTGTGTTAAAAACAAACAAACCCTGAGTGCTTTTTCCAATTAATTTTGAGTATTGTCTGTAAATATCAAAATGATGGATTTATATAAATTAAGTCATGAATATTCCAAGAACAAATCATTTTATCCTCTATAGCATTTGAACTTGTTTGACTTGTAGATACTAATGTAGTCTATTGGGAAGCCACTCCTCTGTGACATGTTTTTGTAACTAGCATTTGTTGGAACCTCTATTCAGTTTTCCTCATGAGACTATTTAAATACAGTTACACAGAGGCAGCCAATAATGCATTCAAACAATAGTGTATAAATCTTTGTTAGCATACTTAGCTATTCATGACTTCTTCAATGTTTGTGTCCTCCTAAGTGAATTAAATGTAATGCTCTAGCACAGGCTGGATTTTATTTCAGAGTTTCACTTCTAAATAGGCTTCTCTGTACATACTTCTGTGATGCCCGCAAAACCTCTTCTCAGTAAGTTTACCTTGTTTTGATGGGTGCTTCCTAAAACTTTGTGTGTATTCCTGTGTTAAGAAGGAACGTCTGAAGTCTGGAAGTGACTGGTATAATTGAACCCCATTGCTTTGTGTGCTCATAATTTGGTAGAGGAAGAATAACTACAGGGGGTTGTAGTTGTGTGCCATGTGATGGCTGTATATTTATTGTTCCTATATGTAAGCAAAATGCATCATTAAGAATTGGATGGATTGGAAACATACATCTTTCATCAGCAAACATCTGCTCCATTAGGAGATGAGATCTACATTAGTTGGAAAGCCAGACAGACAAACCTTAGTACAAGGAAACTGTGAAGGGAAGGAGTTGGTCTGTGCAACAGTGTCTGAGTAGAGGCATGAACCAAAATCTGGTGAGGAACAGTAGACCCAAACTAGGCTTAGAAAAAACTTAGAAATGTGAAAGCCATGTTGACTTAAGATATGATCCTTAGGAGCTGATGGGCTGAGAGGATGACTTATTTGAAAGCTAACTTGTTGCACAGAACAAGTGTTTCTCCCATGTTGTCATCTAGTGGTTTATTGGATTGGAAAGAGACCAATGCTGTGATCAAGCAACTGAAATAATAGAGATTTGTCATTTAATTTTGACTTTCCTTTGACCACTACCAGGTCTGGGAGAAAATATGATTTAGTTGCAAGACTAGACTACATAAAGTAAAAAATAATGGTGGGAGGCAATGGGAAGGGAAACTGAAGAAATAGTGAACTTATTTGTTATCATTTGTACATTACTTACAATTATTTAAAAAGAAAACCCATAGAAACAAAACAGAGCAGTAGGAAAAGTGAAGAGTAGGAGCCAAAGCAAAATAGCAACAGATATCTTTACAATTGCAATGCAAGTGTCAGTGAGGACACTGGTTAGATAAAAGATCTTTCTCAGTTTTGTTGTGCTAAACATGAAATGGAATTTTTCATTTCTGATACTATGTACTCATCAATTCTACATGCCATCTGCAGTGTACTTCCACTGAAAAGGAGCTCGTTTACTGCTTGTGTTTACTTTTATCTCTATTTGGTGGTAAGTGGAAATCGAAGCTTTGACGTGTTCCATCTATAACACTGAAAAGAAAGCTTCAAAATGCAAATCCAATCATAGCACATTAAAAAAATATATTCTACCACAAAAAATCCTAAAGAAATTGAAATTGAAGGATGTTTGAGAGGATGAGGTAAATGGAACTGGTGAAAGCTTTTCAAAATATGAAAGTGTATTCTGGGCACTTGAACCATAAAATTAGAAAGCAGGAAATAGATGCAAATGTTTGGGTTTTTTTCTAAACACCAATGGCTTTATGTGCACTTTTCTCCCTTGGTATGAATAATTAGTAACTTCTGCTCAGAATGGAAGAAGTGCAGAGGGAGCTCTACCTCCCTATAGTAGATCTAGACCAGTAGCAGCTTCCCTATCCCTTTATTTTGCAGTTTTGTACAACTTCATTCTGGCGTGAAACCCTTTGAATTTGTTGCATGTAAGACATTTTAGATTGCATTTTTGTTCATATCTCTGTGACAGTCAATACCCATCCAAGAGGGGGAGGGGGAAGAAAAATTGCTTGCTATTTTATTGAGGTCAAGGGCTTTGATTCAGTCTCCCATATGCTGTTAAAGTTTTATAATTATAGGCAATCTTTACAGAATGTCTGCTCTTGACTTTGTGGAATTTGGTCTATATAGAAGAGCAAAGACCAGTGTGCTCCATATTAGTTGAGCATTAACAACAGATGGAAGTGATGTGGAATAACTTAGGCATGAGTATGATTCTTGTGTGATTTTCAGAGTGTAGACCAAATGGCTACAGAGGCATATGAATCTGAGCAGAAATCAGCTATGAAAAGAATTTTCCTTTTCCAATAGGATCTTCCCTGGACACAATGCATTTTCCTGTAAAAGCTTTAGAATAATGAAAGTAATTTAGCAACTGGAGGTTGCTGAGCTGGGTCACTACCTTCATATTACCTGCCTGCCTGACCGTAGGAAGCTAATGAGAAACACTGTTCACATACTGCAAACAGCTATGTACTGAAGTGCACACGTGTACAAGATGTGAGCACATGGAAAGCAATGTTAACTGGAAAACTTATGCCATACTTATGCCATTAACATTTCACTAGTTTTTTGGCAAAGCACAAATTTTAGTTTAACTAATGGATTTTCTTCTGGAGATGAGTGTTCTTCTGATACTCATTCTTTTGTAGTCTTAACTGCCACACTGCTGAAGTATTTCCAAGCAAAAATCAGTGACCAGATTTCTGGAAATCAAGACTTTTGTCATGCGACCTCTCTGGGAGATACTGAAATCAAATTATCAAATTGATGGCAAAAAATATGAAAACTTGTTGACTTCTAAGTAAACTACCAACAGGATGACTTTACCACTACAAACCACAAAACCTACTTGATAGCTATGTAGCATAATATGACAAAGTTTGCCAAATGTGTCACACTGGAAAAACTCAACTTCTGACTGTCACTTCAGTCACCAAGTAATATTTCTGTCCAACTACATGTAGCAGTTGTAACTGCCTTGTGGCTTATGGTTCAGTTTTTTTATTAGTCTTGAAATTAATTTTTGCCTTCAATAGCAGCAGGGAGAAGGCTGTTCATGTTGGTAAACATGGCCTATGAAAGGAACGACGGAAATGTCTGCTGTTGCCATGTGCTTTACTTGAATCTGAAGAACTTGAGCATATTGACTTCCTGTACTATCTGCAGTTATCCATGGTCTGTGGCAACTGTGAGACTGTCCCTGATAGGGCCCCTCATGCATCTGCTGAGGCAGCTGTGCTAGGACAGGGTAAGTCCAGTCCTGGGGGTGAGAGGCAGAGGGATGACTTAGATAAGTACGCAAGAAAATTGTTTGCTGATGGTAAGGGATGAAATTCTGTTTCAGTTGAAGGTGGGTAGACTTTTGAACCTGTTTTCCTTTCCTGTTGTGTCCTGGTCTCAGAGCACTCACAACAATTTTCCTCTTCCTACAAACTTGTCTTTAAAATGCCAAAGAAATTTGAGCAACTCAATACCGAAGTACAATTCTAATGTAAGTCAAAGCGCACAATTGAGTTGTTTGATACTCAGTTGTCATTGTGATGGTACAAAGTTAAATAGTTTAGTTAGAATGTAGAAGTTCATGAGGGACAATTATTTCCTGTCTCCATGTCTCTTGCCTATAAATTCCAAAGGATTTAATATATTGAAGATAAATAAGACCAAGAATAAGATACTGCTATGTACAAAGCCCGTTATAAAACTATGCCACTCATTATAAAAGAAGTTTTTTCCCCCACTGAGTTCAATATCTTATTGACAATTTTTAAATAGTGGCTGATTAAGATAAATATGGAAGAAATTCATAGATTCTGGAAAGAAATAAGCAGCTGGTGGGAAGTCACATATTTTGAAGTAGCATATCTTCACCTGAAGTCAGGAGAGAAATCACTCCACACTGAATCAATGCATGGCCTTTGAATTGATCACTCAGAGCCTCTTTTCTCCTACTCTATAAAACAAAATAGCATTCTTGTGTAGTCCTCCAGGAAAACATTTTAGTAACACTCTTCAGCTTGTTTCCATATGTGTTAGAGGTTTGGCAGCTCAGAACGTGACTTTGGAGTGCTTCTGCATATTAAGTCAAGCTTCCGTGAAATGCTGGTGCTATAAGGAACTTATATGAGCCAATAGCTCTTGCCCCACTATGCTACAGATATTTTTTTTGTCTATCAAATAGAACTACAATCATACTATAGTATTAATTTCAGAAGAGTTTGTTGGCTCAGTAGCATATTCTGGTTGAGTATTTCCATAACACTTGAAATCTTCCTGTGCTGCTGGGGAACCTGTGGTACAAGGCAACTTAACCTGGGAGAAGCTGACATATAAACACCCAGTGCTACATATGATTGAATTCATAGCTGCATGTAGATTATTCAAAACAGAGCTCCATAACCCAAGTTATTCAGAGACAGATGTTGCTGGGCAGATACTTG
The DNA here is from genome assembly GCA_013399015.1 of Galbula dea. NCBI lineage: Eukaryota > Metazoa > Chordata > Aves > Piciformes > Galbulidae > Galbula > Galbula dea. The sequence continues at coordinate 2,740,669 of VWZX01005330.1, forward strand.
TAAGTACTGCAAGTGTCTGTGAATCAGCACATTGCTCTTAACTGCTCAAATTTACTATTTGAATAGTTCTACTGTATGTGTAGTGTCACTGAGAAATTTCACAGATGGATCTCCTTCCCTCCAAGTGAGCAAGATGGTGAGCGTAATTACATTAATGTATTTATAGGAGCAAACGAAAAGCCATTCTGAGAGTATGAATGCTGGGAACAAACCACTCGAGGAATTATTGATGGAACTTGCTGTAAGGGAAGCAACATATGAGCATAATTGAATCCTTTAGTGTGAGCATAGGCACTCTCTTTATAGTAAAGAAGTACACAGAGCATCATCTTTCTGTGTCAGCTTCCTGAAAATAAATGATAAATCATCCTCTTAAGATTCACGGCTTCTTGGATGAAATAGTATGCTTTCATGCATGAGGGGCACTTAATATTGGCCAGTGCCCTTGGAAGACAGAACTCTGACCTACCAGCATTTTCCACAGTTATTGTCTGATCTAGTTATGGATCTGCACATCAGCCATGTTAGCCAAATATTCTCTGGTCTTTCTCTTAAGGTCAAAATTCTGCACTCTTTAAGAGTGTCAGTCTTTTGGTGTAGGTAACAAAGTAAATCCTAACCTCGGAAAGCTGGGGTTGTTTAGCCTGGAGAAGAGGAGGCTGAGGGGAGACCTTATTGCTCTCTTCAGCTACCTGAAAGGACGTTCTAGGGAGGTGGGTGTTGGCCTCTTCTCCTTTGTGACTAGTGACAGGACTAGAGAGAATGATATTAGAGTAGTGTAGGGCTATCGGCTGGACTAGATGATCTTGAGGGTACTTTCCAACTGTAACAGTTCTGTGATTCTGTTCCTCTTGCCCCCCTCCAAGTAACACTTGGAAGCTAACAGCAGTGTGTTCCTACATTGTAGGAGTGGCTTTGGAGAGATCTGACTAGTATGAACATCTTCTAAGCACTACTATTCTTGACACTAAGTGAAATTAGAGGTTGGTTTGCAGCCAGGGTAAAGTGATTGTAGCTGTGTTGACAGGGCCACAAAGGTAAGCAAGGCGCAATAAAATGTCTAGTTCTGTGAAAACCCTTCAGATTTATTCTTGTGCATTGAAGCAGGATGTTGTCTCTACACTGCAAAAATGAAAAGTACTCTTGGCTGCATTCATACCTTGTCAGAGTAGAGTCCTTCTTATTTAATTATGAGGGGATGCAATTCTACTCCTTTGCAATGCTTTTGCAAGACTTTTCTAGTATGGCTGACATCAAGAAGTGTGGTACAAGAAAACGACTCTAAAGGGAGTGGGCTAAATATGGAGGTAGTGAACTCATTTGCTGAAGGATAAATCACAATATTGATTTGAAAGTTAATGTCTCCTTAATATTTTGTACCTGAAGTACTGCATATAATCAGATAGTGTAATTATGGGAAACAAGAAAAAACTCAGCCACTAAAGAGGAGCCATTATTTCTGAAGGCAAAATGTACACAAGATTACTGGTAAGAAAATAGGTTGTTGTAAGAAGAATTTGTCAAATAGCTTATCTACATATAAGAACATATTTTAAAAAGGCTGAATTGATTACAGGCTAGTCACAGCATTTATTAATGTTGTGCATAAAGCTATAATGTATTCCTAGGCAAGAATACTACAGGATCTAGACTTGAGGAATGTTATTATCGATGGAGAGTCTAGAGCACAAGTGTTATGGGTAGCAGCTGAGGGAACTGGGGCTGTTTAGTCTGGAGAGGAGGAGGGTCAGGACGGGACCTCCTTGCTGTCTACAGCTACCTGAAAGAAGAGGGTAGTAACTTGAGGCTCAATCTCTTGTCCCAGGTAATGAGTGATAGGACAGGAGAAAATGGCTTCAAGTTGTGCCAGAGGAGGTTCAGACTGGATACGGGGAAGAACATCTTCACCAAAAGAGTTATCAGGGATTGAAACGGGCTGCCTAGAGAGGTGGTGGAATCACCATCCCTGGAAGTGTTAAAAAAAGTGTATATGTGGTGCCTGGGAACGTTGTTTAGTGGTGGGCATGGTAGTGCGGGTGGGCAGTTAGAGTCGATGATCTCTGAGGTCTTTTCGAACTATGATGATTCTATGATTCTAAGATGAAAAACATTTTATAGGCTGTTAACAAGTTCAGGAATTTTCTGTATGATTTGTTGAGTTTATAGGACCCATCTTTGAACTGAGTCTCAACTTTTAATCAAATAAGGCATTCACGCCTCAATGAGGGAAGAGAGAGTGCCATGTTTTCAAGTGTTTTATGGCTGTGAAATGACAGCCTGTGTCTGGGGTGAGAGTGATAAGGAGCAGTGGATGTGTACAGAGTCCTTGTCAGAGTGCTCTCATGGGCATGGGGTCATGAAGTCTGTAATACTTCAGGAATTTTTATGTCTATACTTCGAAAAGTAATATCTTACACTAGCTTCAGAGATTCTTTAGTGATTCTTTAAAGAAAAAAAACAGGATGTCTTGATAAACTCTATTGGATGTGCCTATTTTTTGATGCTATTGAATTTAAAGATCTACTTTATCATTACCTAGACTTTGTGCATAAGTATTTAAAGTAATCAAAGGTGGCTGTTTAAACACAACCATTCTCACTTGATTGTACTTTGTGTTGTATTTCCTTTGAGTTTGTATAAATAACCTCAGAAAAAAAAGGGGGAAATGATGAACTAGGCTATAAATTCTTGTGTTTGCTAAAGGAAAGCACTGGAATTATGGTTGTCCTCTACCACTGGAAATGCTGTATAGCCGTTTTCTCCAATGAATACATTTGCATATTCTCACATTCTTACTTTTTGTGTGTTTGACAAAATGCTAATAGTATTACAATTGCAGTCATCACTAAAAGCCATCCATCTTACTTTTAAAAAAAACCAACCCAGCCAAACAAACCAATAGATACCATCACCATTAAAACAAGGAAATAAAAATAATACACTGTCCTAAGAAAGAGACATGTAACTTCACTTTTTCCTTTTTAAAAGCTAGCTTATTATTTCTTGGAGGAGGGAGTGAAGAACAAATAAAGATCCTCACAGCTTGTTAACTTCTAAACTTTAAACCAGCATACCATGAGTAACAAACACCTTTTGTTGTTCACCCTGAAGGGGTGGGGGAAACACCCTCAGAAGAAACTATAAGCCTTGTAGTTTAACGCAGCCCGTGGGAGAGGAAGGCAGGTCCACTCCAGGGGTAGAGCAAGTGCCATGCCTCAGCTAGCTGAAGGGCTGTGACATGCACTTTGGGTCCAGGGAGCTGTGACGCAGGGGGGTAGAAATCACATGAGCACACAGCCTCCAGGACCAGGTGGGAGTGAACTTTATTAACAGGGCAACAGACTCTTTTATAGGATTTGTTACAGAAGGGTCTAGAACTGGGGAGGAGTTTCAACAAACAAGGTGTGGGAAGGAGGAGGGGTCAACTCCATCTTGGGAGCACAGGGGAGGAACTAGGGGAGGAGATTCATAACCAGGGGTAACAGGGGAGGAGTTCCTCCTGAACAGGGGAATAACAAGAACTGGGGTTAAGAGGAGCCTTCTAGATTGTCCTTAAACTGTTCATAGAGTTCAATGTCTGTCTTTATAATGATTCCCCACAGCAGTTGTTCTCTGTTTAAATGTAGATAGTGTTTCTAACGAGTCTTCTAATCGTTAGAGGGCTTCCTTGTTATCATGAATATGCTATTTCTTCAAGGAGAAAATGTTTGTGTCACTGTATTTAAAGACTACAGAAACTCATTTTTAACTCGGACAAGATGAAATTAACAGGGAAATATGTACAATTTTTTTGTTTTTCTTAGCAGGCCTTTCTCACAGCATATGCACATTCATTATACTTTTGATGCTAGTTGTTTATGTAAGCACTCTGGTACCATGATGTGTTTAGCTGGCAGCATAACTCTTTTCTTGGAGAAAGTCACCAACAGCTGGAACAAATCAGTCTGCTGGCAATTCTAGGTTGTAGTTCTGAGTCATTTGTGATTTAAGACTTGCATTTTAGATCACATAGATCTTTTAGCTGGGATTACCCTAGAGTAGCTGACTTCTCTAGGCGGGCCTCACAGGGGCTGCATTTTCTGTTTATCCCTCAGTGCTGTAGGAATGAGGAGAGGAAATCCATTTAGCATGATTTTTTTCCTTCTGTTTATGGTCTTCCAGCAGCAAAAGGAGTGGGAGATGAGATGATGCAAAATATGTTAGTCATCAAGTTACTAAAATTCTTCTTTGTTCTCTGTGAAGTGTATTTTCTCACTCTAGACCTCATTGAATTCCTGTGTGGAAACAAGTACTGTACATTTTTATGTAAAAGGATTTCTCTCTCAAAGCCTTAATCTTTACATTCTGGACAAAGTTGATGTACCATAGGTGTCTGGAGCCATTTTAGGTCCCCACAATGAGTAAAATACCCTCATGGAACTGGAGGTGTGACTTCTCCATACCTATGCCCTTCCTGTATGGGAACTGGGCACAGAGTGATAATTAAAATGTCAGGTACTTTTTCCTACCACAGTCTTGGAACAAGGTACTTGGGTCCCCACCCAAGGAAGAGGGGGCCCAGCTCAAGATACTTGCCTCCCTCTCTGGGGAAGAAAGGCACTGTTCCTCCCTGCTAGGGGAGGCTGGCTCATGACTGAAGAGCTTACAGTCCATCTCACCTGCATTTTCTTACCATTTTAGGAGTAGGTGGAGTACATTGGGATGTTTTGGTAAATATTACATTGGTGAAGTTAGTATGCACATTTTAACTCAAGTACCCTTCTAACTTCAGTCTGTACATTAAAATGAATTAACCACCATTGCTACATTTAAGTTTGATCTAGGCTTTTGAAAAAATCACGATCTGAACTACTTGATACAGGGAAAAGTGGATACTTCTAGTATCCTATAATATTTTATGGAATCCCTACTGTATGATGTACTGCAAAAAAGGGAAGTAAAATTGCCTGTCAACCGATGCATGGCACAAAAATGATGCCAGCAGATACCAAAAGAAGGAAAAGATGTTTCTAAGGAAGCTGCTGTTGTAAGCAGAAAAAAGGGACATACACAAATTTTTAATCCATCTTGCAGTTCGGCAGATTTACAAGACATTTTCCTTTTCAACTGAAATATATAGCAATAAACCACTAGGTTTAAATTATTCAAAATCAAGTAGCAAACTGGACATTAATCTTCTAAACACGGAAGTTTCAAATACATTTTCCATTCTAAGAAGCTATGATACATTTTTATTCCTACTAAAATGTATTTCTGTCAAAATATGCAATGACTTTGACAGAAGTTGAAGAAACAGTATGTAAATTTTTTTCATATAAAGTTTGTGCAGACCCATTAACTAGATAGATTATTATTAGAAGATTGATGCTTGTTAAAGATTATTACGATCTTCATTTCCTGACAGGAATTATGTGAAATAGCATTCATGTATTTTTCCTGAAATTACTGGAAGATCAAAGATATGTATGTAAAAGATGTTCCCATTAAGGATAAGCAACTCATTAAAGAGCTATAAGTAGATCTGGAATTGAATACAGTAATGAAATATAGGATCATCTTCTGAGATGGCTAATAATTACTTCTCAAGGGCATTGTACAGAATAATCTTTTCTCTTGACATTTATCAGCTTAACACAGGTTTCTAGAACAGAAGTTTTCTAGATACAGAAGAGGAGTGTTGACATGACTTTTCTAAGATTTTGAGGCTCCTCACATGGGGATCTGACAGTAAATATACTTGAGAAAGTTAATGCAGAGTAAAACCATATACCTTGTTCTACATCTTATTGTTGCAAACAACAGTATCAGTGCTTGAGCAGATTAGACATTGAGTCGGTATTGTTCAGCCTGGAGAAGAGAAGGATTCGAGGGGAATCAAATCAGTGCTGGGGGACCAGAAGCCCAGCAAACAGAATGGTGGACATCTCCGTACCACATCTCCAGTATTGACTTGGGTTCAAGCAGGGTTCTTCTTTTGCAGATCCAGCCAGTGCTGTACTGTGGAACAGGGTAATCTATTGCAGGTGAAAGACTTCCTGTCTTTGAACTTTATTTTCCTTTTAGCCCATTATCTGCCTTGTTGCCCTGTCTTCAGCCCATGTCAGTTGTGCACTCAATAAGGCATGTATTTTACATAAAGCAAAGAAAGGTGTTTCCCCATCCCTCTATCAATAGCAGGGATACCAGTAGTAAAAGGTGACAAAACTTAAGCCATGTCTCTGTACCCTGGCAGAAGCTTTTCACTTAGTTTTGCTTTTTTGTTCCTTAAAATATACCCTACTTTTCAGGATCTTTTCGCTTGTCCCTCCAATGAATAATCCTGATCTTCTTGTGTTGCCTCCTAATTTCCACCACAAAGCACCCTGGATCTCTTCTGAAGCTGAAAGAATCACTGGTAGGTATGCAACTCGTTTGAGAATGTCAGTGTGGTGTAATTTCACAGATAATAAAACTAAGTCAGCCTAGAACTTAGATTTTTCAATAATGATATTTGACAGAAATTGCTCCGATTCACACACTGACAAAAATAATTAAAATTCCTGAATTTGCAAATTCGTTTTAATATTTGATCTCAGTTTAAGAATATGAAATAATGCTTGATTTCTTTTAAGGTACATATCTTTCATAGTAATCTGTTTCTGCTGGATAGTTCCTTTCAATTGCCTACTACACAACCATGTTTTCTCTTTGCCGCCATTCAGTGCCTTACACACTTACACTGATGAACAAGATTCTCTGCTTTGTCCCTGTTTAGAGTTCTATGATTTTTTTTTTTAAATTCTGCTCCATTTCTCTGAGGACTGTGTGTTTTGGTAGGAAAGAAAGCAACACAGATGGCATATGCCACAGTAATCATAAATTCAGATTCTCAGCAAACTTCTTAGCTTCAGTCTCTGTCATGCCAACGTTCTTTATGTACCCAGCCTGGGAATTTTCCTTAATGAAAAGCAGTGTGTTGACTTCTGTGGTTGGAAACATAATCAAGAAGAGGCTGTGATCACTATATGCCTTATACTTAGGTTGATTTCATATTTAATTACTGTCTGGTGGCAGAAACTCAGTAGTTGTACCTTTATTATGTAAGCATTATTTCAGCCCATAACTGTTCAAGTGAAATTTGTCAACTGTTGTTTTCTGCTAAAGACAAAACAAATATCTCAAGCTGGTTTTTGCTGTCTACCTTTGTCATAATCTTTGGGTGATGCCTTACTGCTTCAGTTTGTTGTCCTGTGTTCCTTCCAAAGGCTTTTTCTTGTTTCTAGTAATAAGGCAGTTGGTTTTATTCTTCCTATACACTTACTCTTCTCCTTCGGTTTCTTCCATGTAAGATGATGCAAACATGCAATAATTTGTTTCAAATCACTCTACAAATCTGACAGCTGGCTTTTTAGAGGTGTTTGCTTTTTTATGTGTGTCTGTTACTTACATCTTGTTTCTTTTCTGTACCAATCTGAGGCTGTTTTGCCTTTAGTAATATCATAAAACTATTTTCTTTGGGAATGTGATCCTCTGTTAGTGATTATTAGTCTCTTGCTAACTTAAGGCAAAATGTGAACTTTTTGTTTAACTTATTTTGGAGTGCATGTTAGAGAGGTTTGAAGAAAATGTAACGGATTTTATTCCCTCTCAAGTTTTTATTTTCCAGATAAGCCTCTTCCTTGTGTCACTTACAGGTACAACCTTTCATTTCTGTGATGAAGAGATGAAATTTTTTATTCACTGATTCATTTTAATTACTATTTTCTCTCTTGTTCAAATCCCTTTGTTCAATGTTGTCCTCTTTAGATTTGCAAAGAGGTAGTTCTTTCACTAATGACAGTTTTTGAGCACATTTATTTTCTCAGACATCTCAGGTCTTAGACAGTACAGAAATCTAAGTGTTTGATGTGTTTCATTTGTTTTCAAATGATTGCTATTGCAATCAGCTGAATGACTAAGCTTCATTCCACTTCAAGAGAAATCCAAAGAGTTTACCTAATTGCTCCAATTCTAACTTAGATTTCTGAGCAAGGTATTATGGGTACATGTTTTGTAGACATAAACTTGTCAAATAAATTAATCTGGATCATAACAGTAATTCAGATCATACCACCTAAACAACTTATTAAGTTCACTAAAATATCAGAATTGTTGTGATTAATGACTTGAATTTCCTTGTTTCTAGCTGATTGGAATGATAAGAGACAAGAAGTAAAAAACCTTCCTAAGTCTTTAACTCTTCATTAGTTGTAGATTGATGGAAATAATTTAATTATGCCTACTTAAACAACAGCTGCTTGGAAAACATGAGTAGTTCTTATGTTCTTCTTCAAAATCATCATGTAAAGGAATTTGTAGTGGAAAGATTTTCCTGTGGATGCAACAGTATCTACATCATCATCTTGTCTTAAGCATTAAGCACACTTAAGGTGCAAGCATATTCCTTCCTGTTTCTTTCATTCTGCAAAACTGAGATTACTGAGCAGAATACCCACAGCTCCACATATATCCTGTAACTGTAATTGTGCTGAAGGAGTTAATAAACAATGTTAAGTTTTGGGTGAACTTGGACTTGGGTGAATCTTGTTTCTGTTTTGAGATGTGTTGAATGAGCTTAAAAATTATGCAGAAAGTTGAGTGAACGCTGATACCTTTTATCAACAGGAACTAATGGAGTTCTTAAGGAAGCTGTCATTCAATCATCACTTCCCTTAATTTATGAGGTATTCTGATATGGAATCAGCATCTGTACAGGCATGTTGGCAGTAACTGCTGGCTCTTACTGCAGCATTATCTATGAAGTGTGGCTTTTTGTAGTATATTAAAATCCTGACTTCTCTGGAAGACAAATAATTGCAAAGAACAAGAGTGTTCTGAGGATTTGTAAAATGATCAGTTGGGACACCTGTACTTTATGTTAGATGTTTTTAAGTACTCCAAGAATACTTTTGGGGGTGACATTTCATATACTTTGTTCTACTGCAGAAAAAAACAAAATAAAATGAAAACTTTCTGATTCTGTCAGATACTGTATCATTTAAAAATGCTACTTGGGGGTTAAAGATGACAGGACCTTTGTTAGTGGTGTAGGTTACTCATAGATTATTTATTTTCTTTCCCCTTTTGTTAACTTTCTTTGGGTGCTTTCTTTTTTGGGTATATTTTGGGTTTTTTCTGAGTTTTTTTTTTTAAGCAATAATAATTGCTTTACTAATTTTTATCCCGTGTTTAAAAAGAATTTTAAAGTGTTGAGATGGTACAAAGTGACAGGTCTGTCTTATGACAAATGGAGTATTTTGACAGGCACTATATATTGCTCTCCCAGGTAGGGCTGAGAAATAATGCCATTTTTTATATTAATGGAAGAGGGAGGAAGGAGATATTATTTTTATCTTTGGACATAATTTCTTTTTCTCAGGAAAACAAAAGTATATTCAACTTCTCCACTCCAAACAAAGTGGGATAGTCTTAAGTTGATGGAAAATAAATACTCAGATATAAAGCTTGATTTTAGTTCTTGATATTTCACTCCTCAAAAATTGTCTGCACAACAAATACCTAATACTTAAAAATTGTCATTATTACTACTACTCACAAATACCTAAATTAAAAGATATTCAGTGCAGTTCTCCCTCCTCTTCTCTGTTTTGCTGTTGGGAAAGCAATCACTGTTGATCTGAGATGAGCTTTCCTTTCTCCTGACTGTCTTGTGGTAAAGAAATTATGGATGCTAATAAGCCTCATGATGTTTTAGTTTTCTTGGACATCTTTGCTTTGTAAATGTATGGTACTTCTGTTAATGAGTTAATACTAATCTGGTGAACTTCTTATCAATCAGGATAACGCTCACAAATGAAAAGTGTCTCATGCTCTAATGCTATGTGTCTCCTTCTTTCTTCTGGGAGGTAAATACCCTATCTAGGGGATAACTAACTACAAGTGGATGTACTGGGGACTCTTAGGGACATGCAGCCATCAAAAATGAGGGTTGCAGGTGAGAGGTGTGCCCAAACCAACCTTGTGGGAAATGGTTTGTTTTGAGCATTAGATCAAAATGTTCTTACACAACCCAAATGAATAATTAATTGGCTTTTACAAAAATAATTTTGTGACAGAATCAAGTAGTTCACAACATTTTTGCTTGGCTCAATTCTCATGTCTGTGGTTGATTATTTTGATCCTTTTAATCAAACAGCCTTCCCTCAAAAAATTAGTCCTTAACTATCACATAAATTTGAAAGGCAATCATAAAAAACTATATCCTGTTCTCTTAAATACATTACATGCTTGCAATAAATTCAGATAAAATTTCATTGCATTGTTGAGATATAAAAACTCATGGAATTATTTCTGTAGCTGTTAAACACAAAACTAAAAGGTACTATCAGGGAAGCAATAGAATTTGTGTCAACGGTTGTAAATATTAAATTTTATCTAAGAGGCTGGTAATTTCTATTTGCAGAATACTTCCAAAAAGGAGGAAGTTTAGAGAGAGGAGAAAGCCTTTGCTCCTTTCCACTCTCCTTTGTGGGAAACAAATCCCTATAGGGACACTTAGATTTGCAGTTGTGGTGGCTTTCTAGGCACTATATTGTGCCCCTTCCTTCCCCACTAGTCTCTTCTGCCTCTCATCTTGATGCTTTCATTACTTTCATTACTCTGTCTGTACCTTCCCTAACACATTGTCTGGAAATGCCTGTGGCATTTGGATTTTATGCATTATTTTTTGCATTCTGTGTCTGTTTTCCATATCCATAATCAGAATTATCTACTCTGACTGTAAATTTGTGGAGATAAATGTTTTTTCTCCTCAGGGCACTATAATAATATTGGTTGGGTCTGCAGCACTACTGTGATAATGATGATTAATGACCCCACAAAAATCCTATTACTACAGCTGGCTTGAAATGTCCCTGTGAACCTTTCTTTGTTGATGCTGATTCACAGAGCTTAAAATGTGTCAGCTGAAACCTTGTCAAAACTGAACCCCTGAGCTGCTGTTTGGACTTTGCCAGTCTGTTCTGCCTCTTTCCCTGACAGCTGCCCAAAGCCCCCTATGCCTGTCCCTACCAGTTTGATGCTGCCATGCTCTCAGCTGTTCAGCTCTTACAGTGCCAGACATCACCTCAGTGACCAACCACTGAACCCTTGCAGTTTTACTCAAGAGAGGTATTGCATTTTCACTCTCTCCTTTCAGTGGCTGAGAATGTAACTTTCAGCATAAAATACAATCTTTGTTAAGCTTTCTGCTTTGTACAAGCCTGTGTACCACAAACATATCTGATCCAGACTTCTGCCCAGGATAAATATGCAATGCTTGTTACCAGAGTGAAGTGTTGATTTCTAACACTGTTCAGGGTGTTATAAAACCTGGACTGGAGTTTGAGTTAAACCAGACACAAGCTCCGTGGAGTTTATCTGGGCCAGATGGAGTGAGGTAGGTAGAGATGCAGATTTTCAGAGTATGATAGAGTGTAAACCATCAAAAAGCAGTGTACACTGAACTCTATGTACAGTGTGAACACCAATCCTAAGCAAAAAACAGATGTAGGACATAGAAATCACAGGGGTCTTGTGTGTAAATTTGATTTTGGACATTCTTTTCACCACAAAACATAGTGCACATAACTTGAGGAGCTCTGGCAGACTTCAACTGAAATGCTTTTGGACCCCTGGCAGCAGCTCCAACTTGACAGCTTAAAAATATGGGAAGAATTTCTGTGATTTCTCAAATTCATTCTAGAAAGTAAGTTTTGGATTCTTCCTGAAAGACAAACCTTCCTCTTTCTTGGAAAGCCAAGAGTCAACAAGAGAATATCTAGAAGAAAAAAACCTGCCTAGTGTATAAAAAAATCAATCCTAATATATAAAAAAGAATAATAACATATTGAATCATTTGTTTTATATGTTAAAAAAAATCTTTGATATTTAATGAGTAAGAGAAACACTGAGTATGCAAAGTTTTTCTTATTATTTTTCCTTTGTAATTATGCTTTAACACAAATTCATTCAGAAATCAATGCCTCTTTGTTCCAAAGGAAGAAATCTATATAGACATAATTATACCAGGATTAAAAAAGAGGAATGAGGAAAGATACACAAACTACAGCAAGGACTGCAGTATCTGCACCCACCAGTTTAGGTCCTGATTGACATCTCATCAGGAAGGCACTGATACAGTAAGATATTTATTTATTTTAGGTATGATTTGTAACATTATGTTAACTGATTAAAGGTAGCTACTCTTTAGATGCTGAAGAAAACTTTTGTCACGGCACGACAATATGCCATCCACGACAAGATTCAGAAGAGGGATTTTCAGACGGATCTGACTCACACACAGACAAAAGACGTGCAGTGGTGGTCGCGTTTAATCTACAAAGTATGAAGTATAGGCCAAGCAAAATACAAGAGTCACAGGTAGAAAAGGTATATACAAGAGAAATTGGCTAGCACTGCACTATTGTTAGCAAGCATCTTTTACACCTTTACAGAAAGAATAATGACCAATTAGCAAGTGATACTTACAGATACAAATTAAACTGACCAATTAAGAAGCAACAGTTACTAGTAAAAACAACTACCATAAATGAGGATAAAACAGTGTACTTCAAAGAAATGTGAATGTGATAAGGCTGGTGCTGTGTGGTGTGGGAAGGATAAGATGTTAAGGCTATGTGAGGCCCCAAGGTCTCTGTGTGCAGCTGCAAAAGCTCCTGCTAGGTGACTCCCACGTTCTCTCCCAGGCTATCTAACTGCTTTCTTGTGAGAAACTGACTTTGGTCTTGTCCAGCTTCCCTTCTGTTAGGCCCTAGATCCCGCAGCCCACACTAGCATGCCACAACAAACTTTGAGTGAAGATAAGTTCTTAGAGTGATTAGCCTGATGGCTTGTTATGTTATACTTGTTAAGAGTGGCCTCTCTGAGTAAACCTTCAGAGTAATGAAATAAAAGCAGGTTGGGATGTTCTCATCACTTCTGAATGTAATATTTGAAGAATGAAAGTCAAAATAACATTTTGAATTTGGCAACAATTCAAACTTCTTCCTAATCTGCAATGCTAGTGAATATACCATCACTAACTAGCACTGTCCATCTCAAACTTGCATGATCTATTCAGTAGTAATACAAAAACATATCAAAACTTCCTGGAAAAAGAAAATAAACTTTTTATTATTCTGTCTTAGATATTTTATTTTTAAACTAATATACATGTATAGTCTTATTCCCCTCATTTTCTACAACAACCTTTTCTTTACTTCTTATTCTTTATAGCAATGATGATTTAATAGCAGTTTTGTTTTCTCTGACATAAATGCATCCTGCTGGAAAGTACACTTGTTGTTGAAGAACAAGAATTACAGCATGGTATTTGTTCAAGTAAAAATTTTCCTTCTTAAATGGCTTAAAAAAATCTAGTCATACTAGGAAAAAAAAAATGACATTTTAAGCTAAAAATCTGTTGACTCAGGCTAGGACCTTACCCTTATTCTAGACCATACAGCATTAAAATCCTTTAAAGAATGCTACACAAAAGCCATGCATATAGACGTGTTTGGATTAGAAATGTCATTCTTTCTGCAGTAACAACATCTTATTTTGATTTTCCACACGAGGTTTTTTTCCTCATTTATGTTTTATTGTGATGTGCTTTGGCACATGTAGTTTTCATGTACTAACAAAAAGTCAATATTTTTGGCATATACAACTGCATTTTCATTTTTGTATGAAACCCTCATCTCCGTTACCTCTTTTGGTTTGAATGCAAATGTCTTTGAGAAGGTGTAACTTATTATTCAGGAAGCATCCTTAACTGTAGCAAAAAGGGAAACAGATGACTACAGTATATTGCAACAAGGTGGCCTTTGTTTGCAGCAATTAGCTAGAAGCCCTTTATGAAGTGAGAATTGTGCAGCAAGACTGAATAGGGAATTCAGAATCATTGGAGGCCTGAGGACTCTTGTCCTCAGCAATTGCTTAATGTAGTTTAAGTGCATAATGGGAAAAACTTGGGGTTTTCTTCATAAAGGTAGAACAAATGTTTATTTTCCTGTTAATGTATACTGCAGTGCTAATATGATTTTGGTGTAAAACGTTTATTTAATGTAAGTAACTGTTTAGCTGAAGTAAGAAATGTTATGTCAGGCAATAAGAAGCTGAGCAGCTTTCTTCTCTTACAATGAGTCTGTTTTCTCTGATGTCTACATATGCAGACATACCCAACAGAAAAGGCTGAGAAGACAGATAATGGGGAAGGGGCTTCTAGGGTTTGGAAGTGAGTCTTATGGATTTGCTGCAATGTAAACTAAATGAAGTGATTGTACAATGTGACATCTGGAAAAGCAAATAATAATTTGGGACTAATTAAGATGAAAATTTAATTAAGGAGGAAAAAAACCCCACTTCTCTTCCTCTTGGTTCCACTATGGCATAGACTTAAGAAGCTTGCCTTTGTCTGGAATTTTACCATATTTAATTTAGTATTGTTTGGAATGCTCTGCTCGTGTCTTCAAGACAAAGAATGTGTTTTAAGCATGCTCCTTAGGAATATAGAAGACAGGTCTAAAGTGAAAGCTTTGTTAACCTGCTAATTAATGGACTTGACACCTGAAAGCTGCAAAGTGTATGAGATATTTGCATATAAATGACAGATGCAGTACTGGTGATATGTAGAGCAAGAACAGAGAGAGGTCTTTTCACTATCCACACAAGTATTATGAAAATACTTGCTCATATATTTCTCTGAAATTATTAATTCTGATAGGAATATAAGGTAGCTATGGACATTTTACTACTAGCTATAACCAGCAAAAAGAACACTCCTGGAAAAATATTTGGATCATTTTACTAGTTCTAAATGCTTTGAATTACGAACAGGAAGAACATTAGCTTTCAGTTGTACAATTATCATTGTATTTTCCTCTGCCGTCGGGGACAGAACACCGTAGTGCTTTTGTATAGTAACTAGTCTGCTGCTGCTTGGACCTCTCTCTACAGCACTCTTCCTGATGTTCTTATATTGTTTCTTTGATGGCTGTGTAATTCTGCTCTTTATGACAGTTGGCCTGGAATAGAAAACTTCTTTGCTATTCTTCTCTTATTCTTTAATAAAGCTAAATGTCAAGTCCTGCATTTTGGTCGTAACAACCCCTGGCAGCTCTACAGGCTTGGGGAGGAGTGGCTGGAGAGCTCCCCAGCAGAGAAGGACCTGGGGGTGCTGATTGACAGCCGGCTGAACATGAGCCAGCAGTGTGCCCAGGTGGCTAAGAAGGCCAATGGCATCCTGGCTTGTATCAGGAATAGTGTGAGCAGCAGGAGCAGAGAGGTGATCTTGCCACTGTACACGGCACTGGAGAGGCCATGCCTTGAGTACTGTGTGCAGTTTTGGGCACCGCAGTATAGGAGGGACATTGAGGTACTGGAGAGGGTTCAGAGAAGGGCAACTAAGCTGATCAGGGGTCTGGAGAACAGGCCTTATGAGGAGAGGCTTAGGGAGCTGGGCTTGTTTAGCCTGGAGAAGAGGAGGCTGAGGGGAGACCTTATCGCTCTCTTCAGCTACCTGAAAGGCTGTTCTAGGGAGGCGGGGGTTGGCCTCTTCTCCCTTGTGTCTAGTGGCAGGACTAGAGAGAATGGGCTTAAGCTGTGCCAGGGCAGGTTTAGATTGGATATTAGGAAGAATTTCTTTACTGAAAGAGTGGTGAGATATTGGAATAGGCTGCCTAGGGAGGTGGTGGAGTCACCATCCCTGGAGGTTTTTAAGAAGCGGACAGATGTTGCTCTTCAGGAGATGATTTAGGGATAAGAGTAGTGTAGGGCTATTGGTTGGACTAGATGATCTTGAGGGTCCTTTCCAACCATAACAATTCCATGATTCTGTGTGGTTCTCTGTGACTAAGCCTGTATGATACCAACTTTACAGTGTTCGCTACATACTGAGCTGCTTTTTGCAAGACATGCATTAAAAAGGCCATAGTTAATGATGGTGTTGTCATTTTGCTGGTCAGCTGTGGCAGCCAGGGTTAGCTAGAAGCTAAATCAGAGCCCAAAGAAACATAAGCTCTGTGGCTTTAGAAATTCTTCAGTCCTTCAGTGCCTGTTAAGGATGCCATAGTTGTTTCAGCAGTTTCTGGGTTCTGTCAAATCCCCAGCAAGTTATAGAAATTTTGAAGGTGTCATATCCTTGATAAAAGGCAAAAGGTCTGCTGCAGCATGTGTTACCTGCTGGGATATTGAACTAACTGCTTGTCCAAACCTGTGAGGTTTTTCTTGTTGAATCTTTGTACCAAGATAAGAAAAAGAAAGAAAAAAAAAAAAGCCACACACATACAAAAAGAAATCCCTGCTGCTAAAGACTTTTCCCTTTGTTCTATTCTTAGAAAGGTGGAGGACTTGGAAGATTTTTTAAATAGCTCAGATTATTTTCTATCATGATCTCTGTCACAAAGTTTTTGAAATTATTAAATTTACATCCACATTAAAAAAGTAAAGTCTGCTGCAAAAAAGGCAGCTGAATCACAGCATCAAATTCAAACTTCTTTGAGCTTGAATATATGGGTAGACTAGTTAATGGGATGTGTGAAGATCTAGCTATAGCTATGGTTCCTAGAAAGATTAAAAGGTGACAGAAAAATTGCAGGCACGTTGAAGTGTTTAACATCAGTAAGAAAACTGAGGAAAACAGAGATGAAAAAGACTCAGGAAGTAGCCTGGTTTATCTTTCTATCCATGATTAAACCACACTAAAGGAAATACAAAATCAGTCTTAGACCTATCTACAGCTCAAAGAAAATGATACCATCTGAGACATTGATCAGACTACAGTTCCTCCCAAGTGTTGTCCTTAACTTGAATGGTATATGTTGGTTTCAAAAATGAGTCGCACTACTCCAGACCAGCGAAGTGTGTGTGTATTTGTATATGTAGCTATATATCTATCTTTTGAGGACTGAGCCATATACCCCATATAATCTTTTTAGTAATGAACATGCAAGAATTAAGAGTCTAAATCTTACTTTTCTGGGCCTAAATGACTAGGAAACTGTTCCACTGTGTGAATGATAAAAAAGAAAAGGTAGGTGCCTTGAGAGAAAACATGCAATAGCAGAGTGTGAAAAAAATGCATATAATGGCATATGCATATAATGCAAAAAAAGTATATATTTGTATGCTTATGTATTTACACACATAAATTTGTTGGCTGTTCATGTCTCTAGGCTGGGAAGGTACTTAATGCCAAACATGCTAGGTAATTGGTTGTGAGCAGATACTACATTTTTTGTTGTTTTGTTTTAAAGTGAAACTAATTAATCATTTTAAGTCTTACACTATTGTACTGGATAGCAAAAAATGTCTTCCGAGAAAATAGTAATCAACTGTATGTCTAAAAGTACTCTTATGAGAAATGATACAGTAGTTTATATTTCTTCATCGTGCATAGGCAGAGTGTTCTTTCCAACAGCTTCACCTAGCCAAAGATACTCTTTATAAAGGTATACAATTAAGATTTACAAGTGCTCCTCAGATCTTGTCCCATTTTGCATTTTCCACGGCAAATTTCAAGTGCAAAATATCTTCTGACTTTGTAACTGTATAGTATTTGCACTTGAATGAAATAACTTATCAAACTCATGCTAGGAAAGGAATGAGTATCTAGTGTTCAGTGTTAGTTATTGAATGGCACAGACCTGTTAGACTAGATCAATTCCCCCACCTCAACTTCATATAGGGATTAAATCTTCAGATCTGATAGTTCTCAGCAAGCCATCAATTTTGCCTGACTTTTTCAGTTAAGAAGGTCAATTCAAAGTTTAAAATATAAAAATTTCTAGGTTAATGGTAACAGTAGGTGGGATCAGTGGCTGTTTGATGAACTACATATACAAAATTAACAGTGTTGGTTTATTTTGCTAAAGGGGAATGTGTTGAAGGAGCAGCAGCCTTTTAATTCCAATGGTGCTCCCTGGTGGGGATCTGCTTATCTGTAGCTTAGCCAGTTCCCAAAAGATTGAAGCTGAGCAAAGTTCTATTTGGATGAAAGCTGGAAAAAGAGAGATTAAAAGGGCTGAAGTATTTTTCTTTTTAGCTTGGTTTCATGTTGTGATGACAAGTTGGCTTGTAAAAAGAGTCAGAAAATAGAAGCTTACAGATAAGTGCAAACAACAATTCAGTAAATCCCATTGTAAACATTAGAAAGTCACACTGCCTTCAGCACTAAGCAAAATGTTTCTAGGGTGTTACTGGGTAGCATGCAAACTCTATAGGGCTGTTTATACATCTTTATAAAGAGTGCTGTAAACATCCTGGTTTGGGGAGAATATTCTAGTTAAGCCTTTCAGAACATAAAGAAGGCAAATGGAAAAATATTTTGGAATGGGGACAGATTTGGTGATGGGAGCATCTCCTTTACACAAGGAGTTGGGGTGGTTCTGCTTTTTTTTCCACTGGTTAAACTCCCATATCTCTTAAGACATCTATATCCAGCATATACACAACTCTGTTATGAACTGTCCACCTTTCCACTGACGAAAAGTTCATGCATCTCTGCAGATCAAGTTTTTGTACTTTAAGAGAGCACAGAAAATGATACTTGTCAAGAAAATGAAAAATCTGGAGAAAAGCTAACTTTCATACCAATCTTTAACTTTACAGTGGTTTCTCTAGAGGAAAAATAAAAGCAGAGTTTACTGTAAAAAGAGGCTATGACCATGAGCCCAGGGAGCCAGAACTGTGCAGTATTGCTCATCAGATTTCAGAAATTAGATGGCCCTGTCTTACATGTTCAAGCACTTATTTCCCAATTCACTACTAGCACCTGCTTGAAAAACTTCTTGAAATCCCAATAGTTCTATTTAGAAATGTTAACTATGAAGACAGAAATGTGATAGTTTTATAATGTAACATATTTTCAAGTTAAATTGATTTTGATCTGAATTTTTATTGTATCTAGGGCTAGTTTTAGGCTTTATTCCAAATACCCTGTGGTGGACTGCAAGCTACCAGATGTTGCTTTTATCTATTCTCTCCTTTCTATGCTTTCTCAAGGTGTTTGCCTGTATGTTAACCTTGCTTCTAAACTACCAAGATTTCCTGTCTCTACTTGTCACCTACTGATCATGAAGGAAACTCTAATAACCTCATAAGTCAAATGACTGACAGAGAAAATAGTTAGCTACTAATACAAAAAAGATGTTTGTTGTTTCCTGTTTATCTCAGTGAAGTAATACCTATCAGCAAGAATTGCTCCAGGGGATAAAACCCTCTGCCATGATCTAGCCACTTGTCTCTTGGCTCTTGCATTTGCTGTAATTCTAAACTGGTGACTGGAAAATTAAGCAAGTTCTCCTACTTTCTGCCTAATCTGAGAGAAGACTGGTTTCTAAACTGATGCTGTGGAAAGCAGAATAATATAATATGTTCCTGTGAAGCCATTACCTTAGTTATAATCTACATGCTTAATGCCTTTGGTTTCTTCTATGACTGTAGTATATGCTGTTGGTTTTCTTACAAGGGGTTCATGGTGTTGCACCGTGCTGAGGAAGCCCAAATCCTGCTCTATGACCATTCCTTTCTCTTTTGATGCACTTTTTTTTCAAGAAACAAACCAAGTAGCTGTCAAACTAACCTTTGGGTTTATGTTTTCTCCTAGACTAGCTCACTGTTTCTGAGAGTGTATTTCAAGACAGATGGGTTTGGGGAAAGCACTGCTGTGGAAGGCAGGCTGTCAGAGGCTGCTGTATTTTAATTTGTAGTGATTTTTAAAACTCAGTGTTGTTAACTTCAAGAGCTTTTTCAGTCACATAACTAGATTGCAGAAGCTGAAGACTCTAGTAAATGTTTGTGTTTGTTACCCAAGCTTTACAGAACTGTGTATAAAGAATTGTGTGTATTGATGGAGGTTCCTTACAGTCAGCAACTCATCTGGGGTCTCTCTCCTGTTTCTGTAATGATAGTGTAGTGCCTGAGAAATACACCAAGAACACCTTAGGCAGACCTATAGCTTACTGGCTACTATTTCTGTTGCTTAGCCCTAAGAACATATATGCTTATTGGTTTTGAGTATTTGTATGTTGAAAATCATATGGATACTTCCATGGTTTTGTTTGTTTTGATTTTTAAGTTAAAATATTAGGAGGCAAAGATTCTTTTAAGGCGAACCTATTAAAAACAATGTTTTATATCATAATATTCACTGTGCTGGTGAAGTCTCTTGACAGTTCAACCAGTGTCAAACTTCATATTTTAATTTCTTAATAATAACAATCTACTCATAAACTAGGCAATGATGGATAAAAGACTACTTGTGCTCTTAATATATTAGTGTAAGCTGCTCAGCATGAGAAAATATTAAACAGCATTCCTAGAGAAATTAGGTGTTAACCTCATTTTCAGTGGCAGATATCAGCACTAAAGAAATTGAACCAGTGTCAGTTATGCACTTTCAGATTGGAAAACGGAAAAGAGAACAGTGATTCTTTGGGGAGAGGGTGTTGGTACAGAAGATCAATATATTAATTTCCTCCTTTAAAGAGAATTCCTTCATGTTGTTATTTTATGGTCTCCTTTCATTTTCCATCTCTTGCCCTGAGATAATGATTATTAGTTACAACAAATCATGCTGGCACATCATGACTAATTTTACTAGATCAGTTATGTCAGTGACACCAGCCATCACTATTTACGGTGAATCTGTCAGCTGTTAAAGGTAAAAGAATAATTCAACTACTCTTAGTGATAAAATTAATAAATGTCAGATGAAGAAATTATTAAAATCTATCCAAATGCAATGGTTAGCCCTCAAATTTTCTTCTTGAGATGAAAAGGTTTAATAACCCTTATGAATTGCACATCATGTCAGTGAGTACATTTTGTCTTGTGGTGATGTGCAAATTCAGTCTCTAAAAACCACCAGAGTAAAGTGTCATAAATCAAAATAGAGAGTATATTTGTTGGTACAAAATCATAATGACCAAAATTTAATGTTGCTAAATAACAACATTGTTATTGAGTCATAATTGTGGGCATATTGGGCCACAATACGCAGCCAGACACTGGTGACGTGGTATGCAACAAAGAATTGCAAGACTGCAACTATTATCATAAGCAAGTTTGGTTTCAAAACTGTATAGACTTAATGTAGGGAATGTTGAACTGCCTGCTTGATAGGGACACAAAGGCAATACATTAAAAAGAAAAATATAAAGGGGGAAAGGGAGGGAGCAAGATAGTGTAATTAAGATTCTGGTAACAAAAACCTAAGCCACATCATAGAAGATCAAACTGGAGAAGTCAATGGCTTGCTTAAGTTGATGTTAATCAGTACCTCCAAACAGCAACATTACAGACAATTTCTAACTAATTTTTTGTTCTAGTCTGCATTATACATCTTTTTACCATTCCCATGAAACTGATGAATGATGGTTTGGCTAGAAGAAGTGAGGTTTGCTTGGTAGCATTCTTGGCTGGACAAATTCTTCTGTTGTCTCTTTGGAATAAGACACCACATCTCTTAACTAATAGATCTGATAGAGATTCTGACCGTCCAGTCAAGAAAGAACTACTGAGAAGAATCCACAATTTAACTAAATAAATACAAGTCCAAATATTCACTTTGACAGAGTGCTTTTTATTTCAACTGAAGTACAACTAGCTAATAATTGTGAACTTAGGTATGAAATAATAATATAGGAATTTGGCAGCTTACAAATTTAAGGGATGTGCTGTTTATTCTTTAAGCTGTTCTAACTTACTTGTGTTCATTAGTTCACCAGCAGCTTGTACTCCTGCACTAATGTAATGTTGGGCACTAATGTTACCTTGTGCCATGAAACTTCATTATACTATAATGAGAAAAATAGTCTCTTTTCAGAATATAGGCTAGTGAGCTGTCACAGGTTCATAGTGCTTGATCCAGAAGACAGTGGCTTGGAAGAGAAGTCTTGTAGTGGTCAGGCTGCTGCCCATGCAGTCTTGGATACCTTCAGTGTTTCTTGTGCATTTTATTGCTTATATCTTTGTGTCTTTCTTATGCTTCTTTCAACTTCTATAGCTACCTTAAGCTTCTCACTTTTCTTTCAACCCATTCATTTTTATTGTCTGACTTACATTAGTCTTCAGTTTGATCTTATCTCTTTCTTCTCTCCAACTCAGCTCAATACATTAGCATTACTACTTTCAAGGGTGGAGACAGATAGTCTCATAAGGGTTTTAACATCCACAATTCTGACCTTTCAAATTCTTATTATGTTGCATTTCTTACCTCTTCACACTTGTGCTGCAAACTTCAAGAGTTGCTTTCTTTCTGTATTCTGTCTGCTGAAAATACAGCAATCTGCAAAAATAGAATGATAGCCATATATAGCTTTGAAAGTGGCTCATCTAAACCAGCAATTTATGTATGTTCAAGCAATAGGTTATTTGCCTAAGTGCAAACTTATTTTAAGCTAGTATAAGTGTTACACTTTCATTTGATAAATATACATTTCTCTGGGATTTACACTGTTAGAATAAGAGTTTAAATATGGTATAGTATGAACTGCTTGCATAGAAATGGAGGAAATGATTGACACTTCAACAAAGATGGCTAGAAAGAGGAATAGAGGGTTTGTGTACACAAATGCACACAGATTTTGTTTTCATTTAAAGCATTTGTTTTGTTTTGATTTTTTTTTTCACTTGGAAATGTGCTTTTGGCTCTTTTCTGGCATTTTCTAATGCAATTTAATACCTAATTCAGTGATTGTCTGTAAAGGCTTGTAAGGACTTGAAGACTTATTAATATATATACAGGGATGGATATTTCTCCTATTGTAAGAATTTTTTAAAGCTTTTCCCTAACTTTTGTTTTAAAGACATCTCTTTGGACTGCTTTATAACAGAAAATTGTTAAGTAGAATTTTTATATTTCTATTGCAACAGACAGATGCTAGTAAGTCTTTAAGAAAATATAATTTTTTCAGAATATGAAGCTGTACATCTTTAAAGATATGTATCCGTATGGTTCTTTATATTCCTTCATAAATAACTATGGAAAAATGTAGTGGAAAAACATGCAGAATCAAAACTTTCCCACTTTACTAAAAATAAATGTCTCTTTAGTGAAGAACAATGTTCTTATAGGAACATGTCAAACCATGTTCTTAGCTGATGTAATAAGTACAATTTTAATGTCCATCTTTGTTTTTCTCTCTAGAGTTTGTTCCTATCTTTTTGTATTACCATCAGGGGTATGTTTAATTCACCCCCATACCACTTGGATCCCCTTCTATGGAAATTTATATAACTGTACAATAAGATAGTTAGGATTGTGTTGGTTCTTGAACTCTCAGTGATATTTTCAGAGGTGAGCATTGCTTTTTCATAATGTTTTTCTCAGCCTCTGCTCAAAATATTGCTAATAGGTTAGTAGAAACTATGGCAGTAGTACCATTTTAAACAAGAATGTTTTTTTTGACTCCCTGACATATGCTAGTCAAGCAGCACCACGACCCTTTGTATATAGAGTTCATTTAGGACTCCAGCTTATCTTTTCTCAGAATATATGCTGTTTTCCTAGAATTTTTTTTTTTCCATCTTGTGTTCATAGAATAGATCTTTACTTGTTTCCTTTTCTTTCCTTCTGGAAGCTTGATCTTGCAGCTGATGCAGTTTATAGTGAATCAAAACACTGCATGTGAACTTGTGAATCCTAAGTTAATAGATTGGTGTCACTGTATTCTAGTTTATGTAACTACAAATGCCTTAGTAGCCAGGATAACCTACTGGGACATGGATATGTTCTGACATCCCCATGGTGGGTGCTGCTGTTTAGGTTTACAAATACTGAAGCTGGCTTTATCTGCTTTGTGGTCTGAGGTCAGTATAACTACAAAGAAAACCATATGCCTGACTCTCAACACTTTGGTATTTTGGGTAAGAATTGTATGCACAGCACGGGTTTTCACCTGCTTACTGTCTCAGTAATGATTAATGATTGCAACAAATGGCCTTCACATTGCAAAATATTTACAAAAGGAGAAGGAACTTGAGTTAAACAAGTTAACCCAAAAAAGTCTGTCTTGTAATTCAACTAATGTAAAAGAATAAAAACCCCCCACTTTAAATCATTTTGACAATAATAAAATAAGACTGTGTGGGAAGGGCTGCTCTGAAATTCTTGTTACTTACTGCTTTTGATTATGGTCACAACATTTAAAATTAATTTTTCATATTAACCTGTTTTGAAAAACTCATAGGTAAATTTGCTTGGTGAATTAAAATGTAGATGTATAGCAAGAGAAAGGCTAGGAATGGAGTTTTGACTTACATTTTTACACATTTCTACTAGATAAAATTAATTTTAATCTTTTGAAACAGTTCTAGGATCCTAAATAACATAGTTCATTAAAGTAAATAAGAAATCCATGTGCAAAATCTTTACATACAAATTGTAAATATTCTTGTTTCTTTTTTTTTCCCCCAAGGCACTCACTTGTTTGTCTGGTGTGTTCAAATTTCCTTTTTGTTGTTACATTGGTGCTTAGTTTCATATTCTATACATTTTAATAAAATACAGAACGTGAAAGAAGTCTTAAACAGCATTGGAGCAAATGCCTTGGCCACTTCCACAGCCATCTCTGTGACAAACCTGCTGAACGAGTTTCAGCAAATTACATGATTACTCCACAGCTAGACAGGAATGATAAGAATCTGAATAAGAAACAATAGCACGTAAAATACTGAGATATTAAATTAATTTCACTTACTGCAGCTGCTACCCAATGTGCTAACAGGATTAAAAAAATATTAATTGGCTTACAAAATGAAAATGCATGCTGACTCTAGCTTTTTAAATTTCTTCTGGCACTCTGCGTGGTCTTGGTTTCTGGTTGGAAAGCTGCAATCTGAAACTCCCTATGAAACAGAGCTGTCTGTCTGAGACAGCTTATATCCATTAGAAATATTCATGCAGAGAATTGGTTTTGCTCAGCAGGATTTGAAGGACATTGCTAAGAAAATAGAAAATTCTAAAGTTAACTAATTTTATGTTGAAATCATATGTCACAAAGAGAAAAACATGCCATAGTTACTGATATCAGAGCTTTTCCTCTTGCTGTGATTGAGTTAGTTCAAGTGCAGGTAAATGTAATTCATGAATCTACAGCAACAGTTATTCACTTGTTTTCCTGTGTTTAGATTCAGAGCTGAATGGCTTCCAAAAGTGCTATGTATCCACTAATCTTAATAAAGTCATCACAAGCTGCAAATGTCTCATACTGCTGGAAGTAGGACTATACACGGCTTAATGAAAAATATATAGCAAGCCTGTTTAAACAAATACAGAAGAATTACTACAGTAATTACTTTGGTTTACATGCTATCCAAAAGTATAAAAAAAACCCCCAAAACAAACAGGAGAAAAATATATCCCAAATATAAAAAAAAAATAAGTAACAAAGATGAGCTTGTGTTTGACTAGGTTCTTGCTGACTTTCTAAAAGGATATTGATAATTACTGTGCAACTGTCTAGGAAATGCAGTCACCATTTGGTTAATCAGTTGGGACTAAACAAAGAAGGAAAAAAGGTGTTTGCTCCTTTTCAGAATGGATAATATGTCTGTTCCTAAATCTGCCTGACTTCTTAGCATCAGTTCTCAACATGCGTATTTGTAGGAAAAACAAGGTATATCTCTCATGAGGATGCAATGCCACTTACCCAGTGGCTTCAGCTTTCTCCTAGAAGGCTTTAGTTGTACTCTTTGATATCTCATTAGTCTTCAGCTTTCTGGTCACTTCTGTCCTCTGATTCACTTACTTTTAAATAAAAATGGCACTACTACCTCAGTTGAAGTAAAAAAGATATTGCAGGTGAGTGATAGTCACAGCAGCATTTGCAGTTTACTGCTTCTTGTGACCTGGCTTATGTGGTGTGAAAAGGAAATAGTGCTTGCCAAGTCTCATTTTCTGTTACCTAAACTGCATTTTCTATGTTGTATCCCCTCTGCTCTGCCATGGTAATCTGTTGAGCTGCTAAGAAAAAACACATATTGGGGAAACAATAATCAAGAAAAAAACAAAAAGAGAAAAAAGAAAGCAAAAGTTAAGTACTGGTTTGGTGTTCTTTCCCACTGCATTTGCTGAGATAGCTGCTTCCAAAAAGCACTGCTCACAGGAGTACTCTTTGCTTATTATGGTGAAAGTAGACTTATGCCCTGGTTATCCTGTGCCTGGGCAGCCTTGTGGCCTCTGCAACTGTGAGGCTGGAGAAGGGTAAGCTGGCTGCCTGGGGTGGCAGCTGTGCTAATGCCAAAGTAGAACCAAATGCTATTATCTCCTTCTGTGCTGTTACCAGGGGCATTGATACAGCCCCCAAGCTTTTTGAAATGAAATTGAGTAGAAGCTTCTTGTTTAGGAGCTCTGATATTTCTTCCATTTCCATGCAACAAATTTCCTTTTTGACTGGAACAAATTATGTGGCTCTCACTGCAAAGAGAAATGAAAGAAATACCAGGGCTATCATCCAAGGTGGAATTCAATTCTTACCTTTTTCTATTATGTAAATGTGAAGCAGAACTATTATGATGGAGGCTGTACTTATTGAACATAAAAGTAACACAGTTCAAGTGAAATTTCTAATGATTTTATAGAGAATTACTGTTACAGAGAATAACCTTTTTGGGAAAATAGGACTTTCTAAAGGGGACAATCATCTTACAGAAATATAGTTACTATTAGTGCATACTGAAATAAATAGCTTTATATCCTTTTTGCTCAGAGTATTCAGTTTAAAACCCAGTTGTTCACATTATCTAGCAGATATACATCTTTCCTGCAGATTATTTCTTGGAAACCTAATGCTACATATGTATATGGATTGCTCTAACGTTAAGGCTTTCTAGAGAGAAGTCTTAGCTAGTTAAATGTATTTGCTTTTTTTTTTCCCTAGTGGCTACCTTTCCTTTTAATGTTGTGATTGTTTGGATTTGCCATGCTCTTATCTACAGCAATGTAACTGATATATATAGAGATATATAGAGAGAGATATATATATATATATCTCTCTCATATATGCACCTAAATAGTATTAAGCAAAAAAAACCCCAAACCAAAACAACAAAAAAAAAAACAAACCCCAGACTAAATCTGTACCAGGGATTATCTATATATTCATATTTATCAGGCA